>AWOL01S0096367.1:0-11242 GCA_000715115.1 Nicotiana otophora
CTTGCAACAAGAAGCGTCGATGGTTTGAAATACAAATTAGAATATGCATCAAATAACTTATTGTGAAATCATGATAGATTACATTTACCCCCTACTAATGAGTGGAAGGGTTTTGAAATTTTTGACTTAATAGAATCAGTTCCATACTAAGCTAAGGTCACTTTTATCTTCAGGTAATGAAAGTGTATAATTACTGATTATTAGTCAGTTACATTGTAAATAACTCGCTATCTTGAGCAGAGGTTGGTGGATAATATTTGCTATTTTGCTTGAGCTTTTTAAATCAAGTTGAATAGTTAAGGACTATCCAACTTTAAAACGGACAAGTTAATTTCATCCTTTCAAAGGTTGAATACTTTTATTCACGTGACTACCGTGCCACAGAGAACAACACGGCACATATGACATAACTAGCGTCCAGCGAGCTGTTATGCATGGAGCCAGGTCACTTAGCTTGCCCAACTACAGCACAATTACAAAGAACAAGGAAAAGAAAGATAAAGTACTTTAACAATGGATATCACCGTAGTATTTTTCTTAATGAACTTGTGTAAATCATATAATAAAGTATTTCTATCTTTTATCAATATAAATACCGGATAACTTTACCTATTAAGCTTAAGCAAATATAAGAAAATTATCTAACATTTTTTTGTCTCGTTTTTTCCTAATTTTCACCAAGTTCATTGATAGTTACGTCATAAAATGACACGTGCTAGTCAGTTTTCAGACTGATAATTGAAAAATAGCCAGCGTTTGCAAAATAATTAAAAAATAGCCACTTTTTGGCTGATACACAGAAAGTTCCAGCATAATATGCTGGATTATGGAGCTCTTGCGTATAAACTTCCAGCATATTATGTTGGAACTCTAGCATATTATGCTGTAATCTCATATGTAAACAATTCGAACCCCAGCATATTATGCTGAAATTTTTTCCAATTTTTAAGGATATTTTTATTTAAATTTTATCTTTATATAAAAATATGACTAAATTTTAAATATTTTTGAAATTGTAGCTATTTTTCATTACCAATCTATTGATGGGCTTATAAAATAACTGCATTTGAAAGTCCTTAACTTTCTTAACCTCTTACAAACCAAAATTACACGTTGGGTTTAGCTCAAAAGAAGGAAGATGTTGCATATTGGGCCTAATATAACCCACCAAAACTGAGGCTCAACCAAATTCAAGCACTTGTATCATTACAAGTCACTGTAGTGGTTAGCCATCTGCAGTCCACAAGCACAAGCACAACAACCCAGTATAATCCCACTAGTGGGGTCTGGGGAGGGTAGTGTGTANCCGTTGGGTTTAGCTCAAAAGAAGGAAGATGTTGCATATTGGGCCTAATATAACCCACCAAAACTGAGGCTCAACCAAATTCAAGCACTTGTATCATTACAAGTCACTGTAGTGGTTAGCCATCTGCAGTCCACAAGAATTACCTTTTTCCTTTTGTCTTAAATACCCGTAATCTCAATTTCAATTCAACAATTTTGTCTTCATTTGTTTCCCAATATAATTTTATTATCATGATTATGCAGCTTTTGGCCCTTTCTCTTGGGGTCGTTTGGTTACAATTGATAATTTGGCCCTTTTTCTTGGGGTCAATTGGTTATTAGAATTAGGATATTAATTCCGGTATAAAATTTAAAATTATATTTATTTTGTATTTGGTTGTTGGTACTAATTAAAATTAGTATATTTTATTTTATATTAAAATTTTGATATTATTTATCTTTGTTCCGAACAAAAGCACCGTTTAGTAATAGAAAAAGTAAAATTGTCGTTGGCAAAATGAGGGCGACATCAATATCAAGAACCAAAACCACAACTCTATAGTTTGAAGCAGCACCACGATTTGCTTTATCTCCAAACTTGTGATTGAATAAAGTTCAAAAATCTAATGTACAGAATAATCCATTCTACCAATTGTTCAGTGGTTGTGGTTTCGCCTTGGAATTTATGTCTTGACACTTGGCCACATATACACATATTATAAAATTATCCTATTTGGCTCACACCCAAAACAATTGCACTTCTCATTTTCACTTCAAACAGAACTGACTTACTTCTGAGTTCTGCACCAGGGCTCAGACAACACTTGGCTCTAACTGTAAGCGATCCCTCTTTTTAAGTTCCTCTTGAAGTTGTTTTTTTATTATTTAAAATAAACCCATTTCGTGAAAACTTGGGGGTTCTATATGTGAGAGTCCAATACTTTTAAGCTTCGTAACAAAATTTTATGCTTTTTATAAAGATGGGTATTTAAAGATTTTGTTTATTTTTGTGATTCTGCCTATTCTTTGTGTGTTCTGTTGATGTTTAATTGGCTTGAAAAAGAATGCTTACGTACAAAGATTTTTGTCTTTCTTCTATGTATACTGGAGGTTTTAGTGTCATCTTTCTTGATTTCGTCGTGTTGTGAATATGTGATTGATTTCTCATGCGTTCATATCTAATACTTCTGCATAAAACAGCTTTTTTTAGGAGTTTTATTGGCTACTATTTGTTTCTTCAAAGAGTTTGTTAAATTCTGTTTTTTATAATGGTGGTGTTGGGCCAGCTTAGGCACACCTTTACTATTCCACCTTGCTGCCTACTGCCAGCATATGTATCAGGTAACTCTGCCCACTAAGTTTTAGGCAGATGCAAATAAATCACCTCGTGTCTTTTGTTGTAAACCGGGGCAAAGGTACAACGAGAGTCAATTGACACCTCTTTGCCAAACAATTACTGTGTAGATAGGTCAATTTTATAAAAATCTATATATACTATATGTTGAATCCCTTCACATACTTCACATGTTTACTTCTTTATAATTTGAATTACCTTAGTCAAAAATCTGGTTGTGCTACTGTTTTTCAACCCTGGCTTTAAGGTCTGCACCCACTTTATTAACCATTAGGTCCAGCCCTGAGTGCGCGTTTGTTAAATTTTGTAAAAGGTCTCTGTTATGATACTCAGTGAATGCAGATTTTGATTTAGGTGTGTGTGGTCACGTGCATTGTTGTTTTGCCAATTCCCAGCTCATACTATTACAGTTTCCTTTTCAATTTCTATTGTTTCTAAAATTGAAAGCATGGACCTACTGATAGATTGTCCATACATTATATGTAACTCTATTGCCACTTTTCTTGCGCATAATAATTTTTGATTGCATTTGGGGTTTTTATATCGGAAGTTGTGGTATTATAATCAGTGGGCTGAGCATTATGGTCAACTGATTATCAAGTTATATGTTTAATCTTTTTGGTTTTTGATTTCTTGTTGCTTTGCAGTCATTGTTCCTTTTTACTGCTTATAGTTTCTTCATATAATTGTAGGTTTTGAGCTAAGCTGCTAGACTGCCGGTACGGGCAACACTTTGTTTGGAATTTGAACAAAGAGAAAACTCTAATTCCTTATAATGTCTTCTAAGCCATTAGACTATGACAATCTGAATGAAAATGTGAAGAAGTGCCAATATGCTGTCAGGGGTGAGCTTTACCTTCGAGCTTCTGAGCTTCAGAAGGAAGGCAAAAAGGTATAAGTAGTCAACTTATTCATATATTTTTCCTATAAGAGATTCTGCATGGTGACATTTTAAAATAGGTATTATTGTCTATTTACCCTCTTTCAGTCACTCATAGTTCAACGTTCCAGCATGCACTAGGATTATTATCTATTAAACCATTATAATCAGGGAACTATAAGCAAACTTTAGGCAATTGGAAAGATTCTAAACATTGATTAAGTCATCTGTATAGAGCATGAATTGATGCAAAAACCTATTTGAATCCCACGGAAATTCATGAACTTGAAATTCATCATCTAAACAATCCTGATCTAGTATGTTGAGACAGTACATGCTCTTCTGAATGATTTATACATTAATACTGATTAATCTATTCCAGAGTCCTCTGTACCAGGAAGAATTATCTAAGTCCTAATATTTTGTGGGAATCGTTTGAATGAAGACCATTTAGTGGCATATAACTGGGAAAACACGTCAAAGCATCACGTATCTCTTATTTAATTCATCCGAAGCACGTGAATACTATTTCATTATTCCTCTTATTCTGCAGATCATCTTTACCAATGTTGGTAATCCCCATGCTCTTGGACAGAAGCCACTGACATTTCCCCGCCAGGTTTGTCGCATTTGCCGAATGCCTGTTCTATGAGATGCTTGAGGTTTTGGTACATGTATAAACTTTGGACTCTATATTTCAGGTCATTGCTCTGTGTCAAGCTCCATTTCTACTGGATGATCCTAACGTGGGATTCTTATTCCCTGCTGATGCAATTGCAAGGGCTAAACATTATCTTGCAATGACTTCTGGAGGTCTAGGTATCCTTCTCAGATAACCTTTAATTGTTGGATTGCACCTTCTTGTTCTATCACTCTCTTTCTCCTCTCTTCCTTTCATGTCAGAAGTTATTCATTTCCTTATTTTCTTTTTGTATTTTAATGATTTTCATATTTTTGTTTTACCGTTTACTCTTTGGTCCTGCTTATAGTTTGTCCATTGTGTTTGTGAAATCTACAATCTTCCTGATGAGAAGCATTGGTGTTATTTCACGTGTAACTGCTTTAGTCTCTGTAATTTCTTATATCCTAAAGGACTACCAACTTTTTATCCCTTGGGAGGTGATAGTTGGAGTGTAACTTCGGAACTGTTGATATTAGGGGTTATGAAATTATCCCTTCCTCGATGCACAAAAGCTAAATTAGACTACAGCCACTTGACTTTGTAGCTGAAATCCCTGTCTCACTATTGATCTGTGCTCTTGTTATTGCACTCAATTCAAGCAATATAAATGATTTTGGCACAGTTTTGTGACAGTAACTTTTTAGCTACGGAATGATGTATTCTATATTGCTGGTCAATTAGGTGCTTACAGTGACTCCCGTGGCACTCCTGGTGTAAGGAAAGAAGTTGCAGAATTCATTGAGAGACGTGATGGATATCCAAGGTTATAAATTGCTCTATCCATTTTACTGTCTGGTTTGATTTCTTCAATTTGATTCTTGAACTGACAGTAGTAGTTATTTTGTTTGACAGTGATCCAGAACTCATATTTCTCACAGATGGTGCTAGCAAAGGTGTGATGCAGATCTTGAATACTGTCATTCGCGGCCCAAGTGATGGGGTAATTGATAATTTGATATGAATAGCACGGATTTCCTCTTCATATTCTCTTTCTGTCTCCCTTCATATATCTGGTTTTAACTTAAATAGTTCCTTCTTTTAGCACCTCCTGGTCCTATGTTTTACATGCGTTATCATATTTTTTAATGAGTGCATATTTGTTGCTAGATATTGGTCCCTGTTCCCCAGTATCCGCTATACTCTGCTTCAATACAATTATTAGGGGGTTCTCTTGTGCCATACTACCTTGAAGAAACTGCAAACTGGGGTCTTGATGTTAATGACCTTCGCCAATCAGTTGCACAGGCACGATACAAGGGAATAACTGTGAGTTTGCTGTGCTTCTGCTTTCATATATATGCAGACAAACATGATGTGTGTGTGAATTCTGAGTATGGTTCACTGAAATTCACTTTTATTAACAGCTTTTAGGCTTGGTGGACATTAAGCACACGTAAGGTTCACTGAAATTCAGTTTTATTAGCAACTTTTAGGCTTGGTGGACGTTAAGCACACGTAAGACTGAATACTAGAAATATTTTCAGAAACAGGCAAAACTTGAAACCTATTCTATGGGGACTGATTCCTTTTACCCACACAAACATTTGGATATGGCTGCAAATAAAGGCTGAACTACTTTTCGCTTTTGATATCTTAAAGCATCTTGTGTTTGTATTTTAATTAGCCATACATTTTTTTTTGTTTCTGCCTAGGTACGGGCTATGGTGATTATAAACCCTGGAAATCCCACTGGACAATGTCTTAGTGTGGCAAATCTTAAGCAAATAATTCAATTCTGTCACCAAGAGAGTTTAGTATTACTTGGAGATGAAGTTTATCAGCAAAACATTTACCAAGATGAGCGCCCCTTCATAAGTGCAAGAAAGGTACATGTGCTAAATTTCTGCTTAACGAATTTAGTAACCTACCAGTATCTTCATATCCTACAATACTCATTTCAAATGTTATTCACCAAATATGAAGGTTTTGTTGGATATGGGCCCACCTATAAGCAAGGAGCTTCAGCTTGTTTCATTTCACACTGTCTCCAAAGGATATTGGGGTGAATGTGGACAGCGTGGAGGATACTTTGAGATGACCAACATTCCTCCAAAGGTTTGTCTTTTGCTTCCAATTCAAACTGTAGGGATAGGAATATAATAGATAATTCTTGCTTTTAGTAAAGTGCTTATCCCTCGGTGCCAAGTTGTGTGTCGTGGTTTACATAAGCAAAACTCTTGTAGTGATAGTGAAAAACATCGTGATCTGAAGACAAGTTTTACTGGGGGGTGCCGTAGTAGGCTTTTCTTTGTAGTGTGCATAGATGACTCATTTTCACATTTTGGGAAAGTCTTAAAAGTCGTACATTCTCAAAATCAATGTGGATTAGCTAAGAACATTAGCTAAAAAAAGAATAGAAAGACAATGGATGATCCATTTATGAGATACCAACTAGTTGGATTAAGACTTAGTTGTTGTTAGCACACTCAATTTAGGTTCAGTGTTTGGCAGAAGCTTTATAAGTCTAGTTAAAGACTTGTATGCCAGTGTAAAAGGGATGTGATTTACAATATTACTAGCTCTAGATAACCCTGATGCCTTGAAACAGAAATTGTTATATTGGAACCAAAAAGGCCCGAATAGGGCAGGGTGGATAGAGATGATTTGTATCCCCATAACTAGTTTAGGATTGAGACATGGTTCGTCAATTGATTAGAATAATTTGAAAGAGATTAGATTGGATCATTTAAGTGGACACCATTTCGTACCATTCACAATGGTGTAGTTCATTGTTATTTTTTTTTAAAAAAAGCTATTCACAAGGGTATACGTTATGAAACTTCATGGTCATATTATAGTCTGACAATGTAAGTTTTTCTTGGATTTGGACTTTATGTACCTAACACAGCTTTTTTGGTATTGGAGTCTATGTACCTAAGACAGAGCCTTTCCTTTTTTCGCATTTGATGTTTGCAGTCTGTCGAAGAAATATACAAGGTTGCTTCAATATCGCTCAGTCCCAATGTACCTGGACAGATATTTGTAAGTCAATTTTCACTTGTCTCCTCTGGATAATCTTAATTTGCTTTAAACTGAGCAACATCTTATTTCCAATACCAATCCAATGTGTTAGCTCCAGTTTGCCCTGTTCAATTCACATCTGACAAGAAATGTCCCGTTCCTTTGTATCTTACAGATGGGGCTAATGGTAAACCCCCCTAAACCTGGAGATATCTCATACGACCAATATGTCAGAGAGAGGTATGACTTCTGACATCAGTCCTTGATGAAATTCTTGAACTTCTTTTAAGGAATTTAGATATTGACCAAAAAAAAAAAAAAAGAAACTTCATCCTTTTCGATGGATTTTGGATATGGACTTTTAAACTAATTGGCCCCTGAGTTGCTCTTATCTTTGAACTAGTGAGTTCTAAAGAAGTTTAAAGTTATAAATACGTCTGTGACTTTAATAATGCATTAGTATGAGAACATTCAAATAAGCAGAACCATTAGAATTTCTATGGTCATTCGAACTTTGTCAAAAGAATGCACTTCTCCCCAACAACATAACTCCCAGCATTACAATTACATGGGGGTCATTGATCACATTGCAACTTCTTGTTTACTCCTAATCGTCTGGAGTCGCGTACAGTGAATTAAAGTAGCTGGGGATTAAAGTCAAAAGCAGCGCAATTCACCGCTTTTTCTTCTTTTGTTTTTTGGAAAGACATGGATTTATATCATTATCTTTCTACTGTTATCGAGGATTTGAAACACTTGTAAATCTCTTGCTTAATTTGATTTTTTATGTTTCTCTCTTTTGGTAATCTGTATCATCTTTCCGCACATACAGAAACACTTTCTCGCTTTTGGCGATGAATACTAGTTTATTCTGATTGCAGTAAGGGTATCCTCGAGTCATTAAGGAAGAGGGCACACATGATGACTGATGGTTTCAACAGCTGCAGAAATGTTGTTTGTAATTTCACTGAAGGCAAGTCAACAGCTCACTGGATCTAGTTCTTGTGTTCTATCAAATGCCAAATGAGCTCCCACTAACTTTCTGAGGAAATCTTTTCAGGTGCAATGTATTCTTTCCCACAAATACGACTGCCTCCAAGAGCAATTGAGGCTGCAAAGAAGCTTGGGAAAGTTCCCGACGTGTTCTATTGTCTCAGGCTGTTGGAAGCGACTGGCATCTCCACTGTCCCTGGTTCAGGATTTGGTCAAAAGGAAGGGTGAGTTTATTATCCTATCCATTCGCAAACCTTTTCAGAACCAAAATGCCCTTATATTCATTACATACCTCAGCTATCTCAGAAACTCCCTTCTCTCGGGTTTCCTTCACTTAATTAGCTGTTAAACCTCAATTGCCCCTCAGTATGTTTTAACCCGTTGCAGCAGGTAACCTACATTATTTTTCAAGTTACTGACCCCACTTATTATAGACGGTTACATATAGTTGTTTTATAGATGAACTGATAGTGTTAAAATTCTTTCACACTGTCAGTGTGTAGAAATTAAACTCTATCGTAAACCACTTATAGCTTCTTATGTGGGATATTGTAAGTTTTGGGCTCAAAGATAAGCTTGTGTATGTAGGGTGTTCCACCTAAGGACAACCATATTGCCAGCTGAAGAAGACATGCCTGCAATAATGTCAAGTTTCAAAAAGTTCAACGATGAGTTCATGGAGCAATATGAAGACCACAGAGGCTATTCCAGGATGTAAAAGGAGTATTTATTGTATATTGTTTTACAATTACTTCAATTCTCATAAACAAAAAAATTATTGTACACTACTTGACCGTAACATTTTCCTTTCCCCCCTCTATTTAGCCTTCATTTATGTTATATAAGACTTATTAGATATACTTTGTGGTGTATAGATTTGCTTCATAAATTTTCCATGTCCATTCTGCATTTAATTGAATTAAGATAGTAATTAAGACCATATTAAAACCTCGTTGACTTTACATATTGATGGTAGTACTACGTATACTTTTGTAGACCGTCTCCTTTCGTTAACTCTATTTTTCAGCATAATGGAAGTGAGATGGATTCAAATTAATAGACCATAAAATAAATTTTCTTCTTAAATCCAAAAGGTTTTTTGGGAAATTAATCTAAATTGATTACAGTATTAATTTGTCGAAGTCCGGAAAATTCTGAATTTAACATGGATACTACTATACATTCGTGTGTAGGACCCAAAACTAAGCAGTCCAAATCCTGCCCCTTCTATATATGTAAGGAAACTGAAATAAATCTAAATTTAGGTGAAATTTTTGTATCTGCAGTCAAAAGTTCATGTATGAGCCTCTTTGGACAAGCTTTTCCAATCATAAAAGCTTTTTTTTTTCAAAGCTGAAGTGTTTGGCCAAGCTTTTGGAAGAAAAAAAGTGCTTTTGAGGAGAAACAGAAAAAAATAATTTCTCCCCATAAGTACTTTTTTGAAAAACACTTTTGAGAAAAATACACTTAGAAACACTTTTTAAAACCTTGGCCAAATACTAATTGCTACTCAGAAGTGCTTTTCAAATTAATTAGCCAAAAACAAACCGCTTCTCATTGAAAGTACTTTTGAGAAAAATATTTTTAAGAAAAAAATATTTTTCAAAATAAAATTATTTTAGAAGCTTGGTCAAACAAGCTAAGGTTAGACTATGTTATATATATGTTTTAGTGATTTTTATTTTGTAAATAAACGATAAAAGAGACTTTCTTGATACTGTTGGAAGTTATGTTTTTTAGAAATAACCTTCATGGTTTCTTTTTAGCTAGGTACATATTGTTGGGATTTTAAGCTTGTGTAACTTAAAGAGGGTGAATGAGAAATGGAGGGAAAATAAAATATTTGAGTTTTCCTCCTTGGGAAAGAGACATTGTCCCATATTGGAGGAAGAAAAGGCTTTTGATGGGTATATATATAATTGCTCTTCTTCTAGCTCTTAAAGAGTTAAGAAGAAGGCAAGCCTCGCGCCGTCGCTCGCTCGGCTTCGGCTTCGACCATGAACGCCGCCTGGTTTCATGAGTGCTTAGAGAATGGGCCTTTACTTTCATTCCCCTTGAAGCGGCTTACACTTCACACTCACATAGGTGATTTCTAAACGTAAAATCCTATAGACACACTATCTGGTCATATCTTGCCAGACTTAGCAAATCATTAAAAAATCTTTAAGCTTTGTTGACTCATCAAAAAGCCTTAATGCTTTACCTCGATTCATTCATAACTTTGTTTGATCTCTTTGAACCTAACTCTTGAGATCTCCAGTCTGCTAGGTAGAGTTACCGCCATGATGACTTGTCCTACACCTTAACCCCATTCTCTTTGATGATCTTTCAACTGTCTCTCTAGATAGACCTTTTGTAAGTGGATCCGATACATTATCTCTTGACTTTACGTAGTCAATTGTGATAACACCACTAGAGAGTAGTTGTCTAATGGTATTGTGTCTCCGTCGTATATGACGAGATTTTATGTTATACATAACGCTCTCTTCCCTGCCTATTGCCGCTTGACTATCACAATGTATACAAATAGGTGCCTAAGGTTTGGTCCAAAATGGAATATCTTCCAAGAAATTTCGGAGCAATTTAGCTTCTTCACCGGCCTTATCTAAAGCTATGAATTCAGATTCCATTGTAGAATGGGCAATGCATGTTTGTTTGGATGATTTTCAAGATACTGCTCCACCCCTAATTGTGAAAACATATCCACTCGTGGATTTAACTTCAGATGATCCAGTGATCCAATTTGCATCACTATATCTCTCGATCACGGAGGGATATTTGTTATAATGCAAAGCGTAATTTTGGGTATGTTTGAGATACCCCAAAACTCGTTTCATTGCCATCCAATATATATGATTGGGATTACTTGTAAACCGACTCAGTTTACTAATAGCACATGCTATATATGGTCGCGTACAATTCATGATATACATCAAACTTTCCAATACTCCTGCATAGTCCAGTTGTGAGTCACTTTCACCTTCATTCTTTCGAAGTGCATAACTCACGTCAATTGGAGTCTTGACAATTTTGAAATTCAAATACTTAAACTTGTCAAGTACCTTTTCAATGTAGTGAGACTGTGATA
>AWOL01S0096429.1:0-11530 GCA_000715115.1 Nicotiana otophora
TTTGTCAACAAGACAAGGTGGAATCCAAGCTTCCTGGGGGTTTACTTGAGCCGCTGCCAGTTGTGGCGAAGCCATGGGACAGTATAACCATGGACTTCATCACGTGTTTGCCAAATTCGGAGGGATTTGGCACCATTATGGTGGTTGTCGATAGATTCACCAAGTATGCAATATTTTTGGCCACCACTGCCGGTTGTAAAGCTAAAGAGACAACACGTATATTCTTGAGGGACATCATGAAATATTAGGGCATGCCCAAGCACATCATAAGCGATCGAGACCCTCATTTCACCGGCGCATTCTGGAAAGAATTGTTCAGCTTGTTGGGAACTCAACTGCACTTCTCAACAAGTTTTCATCCACAAACAGATGGATAAACGGAAAGGATTAATGCCTTGCTTAAATGTTATCTGAGGCATTATGTCAGCGCCAATCAAATAGACTGGGCTAAGCTACTGGATATAGCTCAATTCTCTTACAATTTGCAACACAGCGAGGCGACTGGGAAGAGTCCCTTTGAGCTTGCAACTGGGCAACAGCCCAACACTCCTCGATCATTACCTGCCAACGTCGGATTGAAAAATCCGGGGGCATTTCACATGGCTAAGTTTTGGGAGGAACAAGCCGATCTAGCCAGGTCATATCTTGACAAGGCTGCCCGCAAAATGAAAAAATTTGCGGACCGGAAGCGTCGTCCAGTCAACTATAGGATTGGAGACAGGGTCATGGTGAAATTAAATCCACGGAAGTTCAAATCATTGCGAGGCGTACATCATAGTCTGATTCGCCGATATGAGGGCCCATTCGAAATTGTTGCCAAAGTGGGGATAAAATCATATCGACTGGACATGCCGCGTCATCTAAAAATCTATCCAGTCTTCCATGCTAGCCAATTGAAACCATATTTCGAAGACATGGAAGATAAGGATCGGGCGCAGTCCAGCCGAAGCCAAATATTTGCTACTCCGCAAGAAACAGACAAGCAATTGGAAGCCATCATAGACCATCAGTTGGTCCGTGGAAAAGGATGGGGCAATTCGAGCGCACAGTTCCTTGTTCACTGAAAAAGAAACTTCGCTAGAGGAGGCATCATGGGAGAAGTACGAAGATTTGTGGCAGTTCAGGGAACAAGTCCACAATTATCTTCAGTTGTGTGGAGCCGGGGTCGTTGCCATTTCAAGTGGGGGAGCGTGCCCCGCCCCGCCATCGCACCTATTAATTTTCAGCAAAACCAGCGATGGCGTGGCTTGTCCGAGCTCAAATCTCGGACTGCCATCAGTGGAAAAACACACAGGCCCATACAGAAATGATGAGATGCCCACTGAAAGCACCTTTGGCAGAAAGTCTACCAACCAAGAGACAAGCATCCATCAGTGGGAAGGCATCTTTGACCTTCTGGGCCATGGTTGACATCAGATCCCACAGAGTCTGCCTTTCCAGCTTTCCATGCTGGAATGCACCAGGCAGCTTTCCATGCTGGAATGCACCAGGCAGCTTTCCATGCTGGAATGCACCAGGCTGCTATAACAGCCTTACCAGCCCTGCCAACTCCCCCCCATCCCCCTTTGTATAGCCATTTTAGTTCTATAAATAGGCTTTGTATTCATTCTTTGTAAAGCATCAGATATTGCATAATACAACAGAAAATTAGCACTTGCCTCCCAAATTCGAGTCTCTTTCTTTCATAGCTTTCTTGCTTGTTTCTTGTGGTTGCCATCGCTTTAGCACGATTGTGCTATTTCTTGTCTAAGGGCTGAAGCTAAGTAGCAGTCATGCTAACTTCGCTGCCCTCGCCGAACCTACAGAAAAACGGTTCCGCGACAAATAGCTCACATAAATTACGATCTCTTGAATCTTACTCTAATAATTTACTTCAAAAAGATTGAATTAATCGTGTTTGTTGCTTTTGGAATCTCACCCGAACATGTATATTTGGTCACTAATTCGGCTTCGCATCTACCAAAAATGAGGCTCAAATCTGAATTTTCTTATTAAAGATAAAGGAAGACTTATATATTTCACCATCACTTTTAATGGTTTAACTGTGCTAGTAAATACTCTGATTGTCAATCTACCCTAATTTTTTTTTATTTGTAAAGTTAATTATTTGAGTCGACAATCTATCGGAAACAGTTTTACTACTTTTATAAGGTATGAATAAGGTTTGCGTTCACTCTACCCCAAACTTCATTACGTGAGATTTCATTGAATTAGTTGCTGTTGTTATTGTTGCGGAGATCGCGGGGTGAAGTCGGCTGGTCAAAGGAGAGTTCCTGCACAATTTCTTCAATCTTTCTTGGTAACATGGCCAGCATGACTAGTGCCTAGCACAGGCTGCTCATCGGTCCATTTTGACGTATGAAAAAGTCACCTGCTTTTTGTTATCAACTTGTTGCCTAATCTTTATGGCCGTAGATTGAGGTAAAAAGGAGCTAATACTTGTCATTAGTTGAAACTAATATTTCTTAGGTTTACATGGGTAATAACTCAGTATTTAACCAATTACACCATTCAATCTTATTGCAGAATAGGAATTCGTTAATAATATTAGATCAATTTAAAAAAATATATACATAAATAAACTAATTTGATAAAAAGATTATGGATTCACCTGCAACATAATAGACCCTATATGTAGTAGTTAAATCCTTGCTCTACGATCAGTGTTAACTTTTAGTCGACAACTTGTGCCTTTAATTTTGGGATGACTTTTATTTTAATAGCTGAAAGGTCCTTTCAAGGTGGTCAAAGGGATAAAGTGCTTAACTAGCATTATAAACTATACTAATAAAATATTATGCCAACGAAATATGATTAGTTCTTATAATTCTGTAGGGTAAGGACCCGAAAGTATTCAGGAATTGGTTGTAATATGATTTAATGTTTGGGTACCTATTTGACCCGTCAAACCCGTCTAAGGTTGGGTTGGTCATTGACCCGCATATTTATTGAACTCAACCCATCTTTATCTCGCTCATTTCAACTCATATAAAGTTGGGCTAATTTTTAGCCCAAATTGATTCATAATCATGATTAACTTTGCTAAAATATCTTTTAAATAATTCTTTTTTGATACGTTGTACCTAACAAAAGAAAAAAAATCGTATTTGATAATTAAACAATTCATAAGAAAACAATTCACATTAATTAAAGCTTGGTAAGAGATCGGCGTGTTGGGCTATGACCCAAATTTTAGGTAAAAATAGCACGGGCTAGTCAGTTTTCGAATTGGTAATTCAAAAATATCCAGCGTTTGCAAAGTCATTGAAAAATAATCAATATTTGCTGCAACACGGACCGGTCCAGCATAATATACTGGAGATTAGTGCACATGTGTATGAATTTTCAGCATATTATGCTGGAACTCCAACACACGAAAAGTTCCAGCATAATATACTATAGGTTGGAGCACTTGTGTATGAATTTCCAGCATATTATGCTGGATCGGTATATTATACTAGAACTCCAGTATATTATGCTGGAATATTTTCCGGATTTTGAACAGTATTTTAGTTCAAATTTATCTTTACATGAAAAATGGTTAAATTTCGATAACTTTTGAAACTGTGGCTATTTTTCAATTACCACTTGTAAATCAGACTATTTTTGAATTTCTTCCAAATTTTAGCCCAACTTGACACAAGCCAAGTTACTTTTGGGCGGGTCAATTTATTAACTCAGCCCATTTTAATCACCCAAAATCAGTCCAACCCGCCCGTTTGACACTCCTAAATTAATGGAATGAATTATCAACATTCGTTGAAGAAGATTTGAAAAATTAAAACCTTTCCCACTCTTTTTATTTATCTTCTCCATCCCTTTTATGTCACAAACAAGAGTTTGGTAGATGCACAGGCGATAAGGTTGGTGGAATCCTAACGCTTAGATACTAGCATCATATTAATGCACTGAATGTTCAATATGAATCATATGAATGGAATCCAACGCTTAGATTCTTTTCCTGGTCCATATTCACCAACTCCCTTAGAAGCTTTACCCTAATCTAATATTAGCATCAAACCAATGAATGGCGCGTTCACCATGATCATATGAATTGCTTACACATTTGGTTGTGCTAACCTAACTATTTCTTTTCCGAGTCAATTATTACAACCCCTTTTAAAAAGACACTTGCATTTCCAGTGTTTGCACCAAATTGATGAATACAAGACATATCTTGTAAATTATTTTTCACTTAACAGTGATGTTATAGTCTCACTTTGAATTTGTAACTCTTTAGGTTAAATTACTTATTAGGCGAACGCCAAGTGCACAAGTACTTCCCCTTTGGTAGTAACTAGTAAAAACGGCAGCCCGCGGTGCACAAAGCATCCCGCATTCACATTGGGTCAAGAAAAGGGCCACACCTCTAGGGATGTGATGTAGACAGCAGCCACGGCTTGAAAAATCCGTGTAACCTATAGGTCACGGGGTCAAACCGTGATAGCAGCCACTAATGCTTGAATGCGGGCTTCTTTGTGCAATATATCTACACAGGAAAATTGCAAGGCAACACTTCATTACTCCTGCCTTTCTGGAAGGAGAAAGCAAATAAACGATTGATAACAAAAATTACAAAATTCTTTAATCGCATCGCTTACAAGATCTTTCTTAACTAGTAAATAAATAAAAAAACAAAGAAATTTCTACTTAACAAAGACCACCCATTACCTGGTACGGCAGAACTAGAAGACAATCTGCTGCTACCAAAATCTAACAAGAAGCTCCCCTGTTAGCTTCTGCTAACAAGTATACCTTTCTCGGCCTTTTGGCTAAGATCACGTGTAGTAGAACTTCTGCTAACAGTAAATAATGAAAGAATTGAGTTTAAACAACACAAGCTACATCTGTACACGACTGCAATTCTATATTTTGTAATCTGCATGTAGGAAGCTTTCGTAAGGCGTTCCCCTGAGTGTCTTTTCAACGTCAACCCAGTTTTCAACTTGTGAAGACAAGGGACCCTTGTGTATCTTCACCTGACGACTGTGAAGGTCCCTTCTAGGAACTTTCAGGAAATCTTGAACATCGTTCAGTATCTGTAAGGAAAACGGTAAACTAGAAAAGTAAGCATCGCGAGCAAGATGAACTTTCTTCCTATGGGACTGCAATTTCGGGGTTATGGTAGAATATGTGAGCTCTTACTGTTTGATTTTTTATTATGTCTTCGTAGTACAAGATAATATGCCGAGTGCTATTGAAGTATTCCACGGCTTTTGTAGCCATGTCGTCTACTTGCTTCAGGTTGGGGATCAGCAAAGTTGTGTTTATCGTGGGTTTGTAACTTGCAAGTATCTCAGCCTGAATAATAAAATTGTATTTCTTAAGACACCATACTGACATAAAAGTATTGGTGTAGACAAGAGAGAAATAGAGTTGCGAAGACTGACCTCCTTGGGAGAATGCACATGAGACTTGTGGGTTCCATTTAACAGTTTAGCGTTTTGATCGTAGGAATTTGCCAGCATTGAAACCATTCTGCGCAAAAGATTTCTTCTGAAGAGAAAAATGGCAGAAACTCCTCGAGTTTCAAAATATTCAACAATTTGCTCATGATGCTGCATCAGACCCTGTAATGACATTCAAATGTAAATGCAATCAATTGCGTTCTCCATAAACATGACGACAGAAAGCAGTTGACAAGAGACGGGCAAAATAGAGAAAAAAATGAAAAAGAACGCAAATTCCCCCCCAACCCCCAAAAAAACACATAAGGCATTTCCAATCTAATTTCGAATTTTCTGCAATTGTAAAGGACTGGTGAATCCACACCCTTTAACAAAATATTAATAGTTTTAAAGACCATTACCTTTCACACAAAAAGGTCGAGGGGCAGGGTGCGGGTGGAGAAACTAAGCAGCCAAGCATTAATATCTGGTACTTGTAACTATTTCATAGTAACCATATGTCATAAAAAAAAAATCGAGATAACACAATGCTAATGATTCTTTTTAGAGCCATCTTACTCATTGTTCAAGCATTAGCTTCCCATACACGCTATACAATATCTTTTCTGATCAGTAATCAAAACTTTCATTAATCTCCCAATATCCATGCACTAAGTATGTATGATAGTGCTGGCCACTGGGCGTTATTCATCAACTTTGTACCATATCAAGCTCAGCAGTCAAGAGATAAGCAACTTCCAATAACTAAATACTTCTACTAATCCTAAGATTACGTCAAGATGTCAAATATACACAAGAACTATGCCTCAATCCCGAATTAGTTGGGCTCTATACACATCCAAAAAGCATAGGAAAGAATGAAAAGAAAAGGAATACAAAGTAATCAGCATATACCATAGAATTTACATCACGAAAGAGCTTACCTGATTAAGCATCCACTTGAGTCCAACTGCAGCTGTACATTCATTCTTGGAAGCACTCGTCAAAATGTCTAGGTTATAAAGTTTGTCCAGCGTATCCAAAATAGTTGACACGTTACTTTTCCGGACTTTAACAGAAAAAATCTCCCCATTAGAGCTTATATTCATATGACTGTTTAACAATGTCTCAAACCATCCACTACCAGATCTCTGAGTCGATAAAATTGCAAAATACCTTACAGGATTGCAAGCACATTCGGCCCTGAATATATAGCAGACAATAACTCAGTAATTTTATCCACAAAGAGAAACCCAAAACATTAGAGAAAAGGAATATTAAATGTCTCACCGGCTAAAAGTCTTTGGCTTGGGGAAGTGCACATAAGGTTTTTCTGTAGGTTCAATGTCAGTTGCCTCACATGGCTTTTCAACCACATGAACACTTAATAACCGTCCGCTGGAACGCACACCAATTTGTTTCAAGCCGATTGAACATATATAAACTCCACATACCATTGCGAAGATTAGGACCACCAGTCTCAACATCAGTGGAGATTTCTTTGGTGGCTTTATGATGAAGGAGTCCTGAATGGAATCAGAAGATAAACTGCTAAGGATTTAACTCTTTTTATCATCAGTCTAAATATAAAATAAGTTGCTCAAACAAGCTATCAATCAAGTATTCTTCAATACCAAACTACAGTCAAACTTCTTTATAACAGCCATACTTTATAACATCACTTCACTATAACGACCAAGTTTTCCTTGGAAACGATTTTCAAGTTATGTTACTTCGCTACAACAGCCACAAAATTTCGGAACAATCGAGGTTGTTATAAAGAGTTTTGACTGTAGTTGCACTAAACTACGTCAACCCTTGGTATATATCCCACTTAGACCCATCTCATTCCAAGTTTTTTGTTCTTGAAAATCTAGATCAAAGGGCATTTTAAAAGGGGTCATTCAATCAAAGTAAACACTACAATCTAAAGTATATCAAGGCATTTCATAACCTAGATAATCCATATCTATTCTACATTCTTTTAATAACAAAGGTAGATGATAATCCAATTTAACATTACTATTCTACATATTTTACAATTTACAATGATAACTAAAGAAAGGAATAAAAAGAGAAGCTTGAGCTAACTCCCACTAAATGCTAACAATAACTAAAAGGCCTAAACTTTAAGCAACTAGAAAACAAATTAGTGTGATGCAGAAGAATCTCAGATTCTCATTGTACAAAGCTGAGGTAAAAACAAATTTTAAGCCAAAAGATATAAAAAACAATAAAGAGAAAAGCTAAGTTTCCTCCTCTTAAATATTAAAAACAACAAAAAGACCAAAACTTTAAGTAAACAATCAACAAATCTCTAAGATAAAGAAGAAACCCAAATCAAAATCCAAAAAGGCAAAAGATGAAACTTTACAACCAAAATCGAATAATCAAGAAAACAATAAACAAACCTTGGTGAAAATACAGAAATCGTCGGCCATATTTGTGCTCAAAAAGGAAAGAGCATTTGGGGTTGGCTCAGTTTCAAATATTCTTTCCCATATTCCTTTCAGCTTTATTCATCTCTATAGTTTCCAAACACATGCATTACATATGTTAATATGTATGTATAAAATAATAGAAATATATATATGTAGAACCAGAAAATTAGCCAAAGCTATGAGCTTTTTTGTTTCTCGTGAAGAACAATGTAATGTTTTTGGTTTTTATTGCTTAGATTTTAATTCAGATTTGCAGCTTCTTTTGTTTTCTTTTTTTCCTGCGTGCAAATTTGCCATTGGAAAAAGAGGAGGAATGGAAAGGGACTGTTAAAACGGTGTCGTTTTGGTTCTGCGTTGATTTTGTCAAGGGAATCAAATCATTCTTTTTTACATTTTTTAATCTTTTTAAAATATTGTTTGTACTAATAAATTGCCGTTTGCTTTAACGGCAGTGAACGCGACTTACGAGGAATACTCACGCCTTTCATTTTCTGACATTAGTTTTTCAATATCCAAATCATTATTCTTTTGAATTGGATGTGATATCTACTTATTTAAATTCAAAAAAAAGCCTCATTTATTAAGAACTAATTATGGTATTTTAGTAGGAGATTGGGCATACTTAACATGGAAGTAAAACCGTCAAAATCTGCTTGGCCGTGAGGCCAGCCCAACCCAGCTTGCTACTTGGGTAGGGTTGAGTTAAAATTTTTTGAGCTTATTAAAAATTGAGGCTTATAAGCCTGGCCCAAGTCAGCTTGCTGGCCCTTGAGGCTTGACCGAGGCAGGGCCTGAACCGGCTCGTGGGCCAAAAATTAATTAAATTTAAATTAATTAACTATTAAATATTTCAAAAAGTAAAAACTAAAAAAATTATTAACTATAATCCCCATTCACCACCCCTAGATTGCTCATTTACCCTTCCATATCAACTAGAATTTAGATTTTTGACATGCATGTAATGTGACAAAATTAGTTTTTCTTTTCCTTAATTAATAACGAACTCGAAAAGTTTTAGGTGGCCAATGATAATCTTTTTTCAAAAGAAAAAATTACTTTAAGTGGCCAATGATTAGTTTGGATTACTTTAATATATTATTAATATTTAAACTGCTCTTAAATATAAAAAAAGATCAATTTTAATTACAAAAAAGAAAAATATTGACCACTAGCAAATTTCAGAAATTTTAAAAATTTTATGGACTGTAATGATGAAATCAGCAAATGATGTTAATCCTAAATTAATAAATTTCAGCATATAAACTTATTGAAGCAATCCGTGAATCTGAGGAAAATGAAAGAAAAGTATAAAGAAAATATTCTTAAAAAAAGAAGAGCTAGAGATATAGAGAATTTGCATTCTAATTACGAAATTCCTCGTCAAATATCAAGTTTTTTGTACGCGCTAAGAAAACAGAAGTTGTTTACATAATTAATCGACTATGTCACAAAAAAATATTTAAGGATTTAAAGAAATTCTTTTTTCTAAAAAAAAAAATTAAATAGTCGGCCCGCCCTAACCCGCGACCCTCTTAAGACTGGGTTGGGCTGGCCATTTTAAGGCCCATTCATTTGGCATATCGGCCCGTCCTAGACCATCAAATTTAAAAGCCCGTGAGGCTTGGACTAGGCTGGGCTAGGTTGGACCATTTTGACATCTTTACATGGAAGATACTTGTCTCAAAAGCCTATGCATTGAAACTAATACCAATTTAGATAAGAACATAAATAATAGAAGCACTTAATCCATATAAGCTATAATGGTCGTTTGGTACATGGGATAAGAATAATAATCCCGGAACAAAGTTTGAGATTAACTTTATCCCATGTGTTGGTTTGGGGTATTAACTAGTTCCAAAATAACTCTTATACAAAAATAGTGAAATTAGTTGTTCCATATAGAAGGTGGGATAACTAATCCCATGGAATATCTCACGGGATGGTATATCCTAGGGGTATTTAAAATCGAACCGAAACCGAAAACCGAACCTCAAAAGTGGCTTAATGGCATATTGATATCGGGTTAACAGTTTAACGACTGGGGAACAAAATGAAATTTTTTTATTAACGGCTTATCGGTTTGGGGGCGGATTATTCAGTTTTCTTAACGGATAATCCGTTAACCTGTTAAGAATATATATAAAATTTATTTTTATCTATATATATATTAAATAATAAAAAGCCCTTCCACACTTCTATTTCCAGTACTAGACTAGTAATCAATAATTCAGTATTACTCTATTAGACATTTAGACTTTAGAAACACTAAGTCCTAACATCTAAAATTGTTAGCAACAACAATTCACAACACAGCGGCCAGCCTCTCGCCTCTCTCTCTCGACCCTCGAGTCTCGCCGACTGCCCGACTCACCGTCTCGGCTTTCCCTCTCGTCCTCTCGCCTCTCCCTCTCGCCATAGCAAGAGCCCAAAGCAGCAGATGGTAAGTTTCTTTTCTTGTTGATGCCTTCAGAATATTCGGGCCTCAATATTGTTTACACCTTTAAAATCGGAGAGCATCTCAAAGTATTCAGCCATTTCACAAATCTCCAATCACTAAGATTTATTCTGAAATTGATATTCCAAGTTGCCTTCTCTGCCTTGTGCTGTTTTGAGATCGATGTTTGATAGTTTCTGTTTAAATATCCACTAAGAAACTTGTGGTTTTCATTCCTTTTCTTTTCTTGCTGTAGTGACTCGTAACATGGCTTAAAATATACAAAGTGATAAGGTGATGGGTGAAAGTGAGGCTTCTAATTCAAATGCAATAAGNAAATTTTAAAAATTTTATGGACTGTAATGATGAAATCAGCAAATGATGTTAATCCTAAATTAATAAATTTCAGCATATAAACTTATTGAAGCAATCCGTGAATCTGAGGAAAATGAAAGAAAAGTATAAAGAAAATATTCTTAAAAAAAGAAGAGCTAGAGATATAGAGAATTTGCATTCTAATTACGAAATTCCTCGTCAAATATCAAGTTTTTTGTACGCGCTAAGAAAACAGAAGTTGTTTACATAATTAATCGACTATGTCACAAAAAAATATTTAAGGATTTAAAGAAATTCTTTTTTCTAAAAAAAAAAATTAAATAGTCGGCCCGCCCTAACCCGCGACCCTCTTAAGACTGGGTTGGGCTGGCCATTTTAAGGCCCATTCATTTGGCATATCGGCCCGTCCTAGACCATCAAATTTAAAAGCCCGTGAGGCTTGGACTAGGCTGGGCTAGGTTGGACCATTTTGACATCTTTACATGGAAGATACTTGTCTCAAAAGCCTATGCATTGAAACTAATACCAATTTAGATAAGAACATAAATAATAGAAGCACTTAATCCATATAAGCTATAATGGTCGTTTGGTACATGGGATAAGAATAATAATCCCGGAACAAAGTTTGAGATTAACTTTATCCCATGTGTTGGTTTGGGGTATTAACTAGTTCCAAAATAACTCTTATACAAAAATAGTGAAATTAGTTGTTCCATATAGAAGGTGGGATAACTAATCCCATGGAATATCTCACGGGATGGTATATCCTAGGGGTATTTAAAATCGAACCGAAACCGAAAACCGAACCTCAAAAGTGGCTTAATGGCATATTGATATCGGGTTAACAGTTTAACGACTGGGGAACAAAATGAAATTTTTTTATTAACGGCTTATCGGTTTGGGGGCGGATTATTCAGTTTTCTTAACGGATA
>AWOL01S0096434.1:0-15520 GCA_000715115.1 Nicotiana otophora
GGCACACCTCACGTGAACGCGATGACCACAGATACCCCCGCTTCGCGAGCGCGACTTACCTTTTGCGATCGCATTGAAGAATCCTCCAACTCCCAACTCCCAAACCTAAACACTATGCGAACATATCCCTGCACGCGGATGTGAAGAACACTACATCAACCCACCGCAATCACGACCAAGGAAGAACAAATCACTGCACTGACCAAAATACTCATCGCGAACGCATTGCTCCATCCGCGATCGCAAAGCACAGCTGAAACACCAAAAAACCAGCAATAACAACATGGTCCAAAATAGTCCGACATCAATCCGAAACACGCCCGAGCCCCTCGGGACCCCGTCCAAACACACCAACAAGTCCCATATATAACACGGACCTACTCGAGGCCTCAAAACACACATAACAACATAGAAACGACGAACCACACCTCAATTCGAAATCAATGAACTTGAAACTTCAAACTTCCNATGAGCTTCTAAGAATAGAGTTTACAAAGCTGAAATGAAGTAAATACATCATCTGTTTGAAAAGTACATAAACAGAGTTTTATGGATCTAAAGGCTACCATGAACAAGAGACAGCTACGACCGGAACACAGGTACATCTTCAGATCCAGCTTCCAATGAACATAACAACATCAGCAGCCAACATCTGCACGCAAGGTGCAGAAGTATAGTGTGAATATAACTGACCCCATGTACTCAATAAGTAACAAACATAACCTTAGGTTGAAAGAAGTGACGAGCTAACACAAAGGTCGGGTCCAACACCAATATTCCACGACAGTTCATAACAACATAGTACAAGTAATAAAAGAGGTATCTCAGAAATAAAATGCTCAACTCGTTCACGGTTCCAGAAAAATAGGCATTTCTTTTCAAGTATCTCAGTGAAAACCCAAATCTTTTACCGAAAATGCCAAAATACAAGTAAGTTTGAAAACTGTGATTTTCCCCAAAACTCCTTTCAATAATAAGTAAGATGTTTCATTTTCAGATAGTATGAGGAAAGTACGTCTCTATGCCAATATGTCAAGATAGATGTAAAATCATAAATGTAACCAAAACCAGGTAGCAGAAGGAAATGCATCTCTATGCATGTATCTCAAGTATGCATGTTAAATGCAATGCATCTCAATGTTGAGCTCATGTACTCACACTCTCAAAAATACTCAATCTCACTATTTCGCATTCCCTCTCACTATCCTCAATGCTCAGCACACTCAATCACTCAGCACTATACAATACCTGCTGCGGCGTGCAGCTCGATCCACATATGACTATAAGGCCCATTGCGGCGTGCAACCTAATCTACATATGTATAGCCATAAGGCTTGTTGCAGCGTACAACCCGATCCATATACATATATATAATCAACTGCGCTCACTGGAGGTGTGCAGACTCCGGAGGGGCTCCTACAGCCCAAGCGTTATAATCCGCACGGACAACTTACGTGCCATAATATCAATATCTGGATCCGCACAGACAACTCACATGCTGCACGGATAAATCATATGCTATAGTATCAATATCCTCACAAACAAGCCCCCGGCCTCACTCGGTCATCAATCTCTCCAGTTTTACTCACGGTCTCACAATGTCATGAAGCTAGCCCGACAACAATGATATGATGTATCAATAATTAACAACTGAGACTGAGATATGATATGATATGAATGCATGAATATGACTGAGTACGAAATATAAATGAAATCAGTGAAATGACAGCAAGAAATGACCACTATGGGTCCTAGCAGTATCGTCATAAAGCCTAAACATGATATCTAGTATGATTGATAGCTAAATTACTTTATCACATGGTGAAAACACAGACATCAACACAGTAGGACCACTATACAGTGCCATGGAAACAACAGAGTCCCAATTCACATGGTGCACTCCCACGCGCCTGTTACCTAGCATGTGCGTCACCTCAATACCAATCACATAACACGTATTTTGGGATTTCATACCCTCAGCACTAAGTTTAGAAGAGTTACTTACCTCGAACAGGTCAATACCAATGTCAAGCAAGCCAAGCGATGCTCCAAAGATGCCATCACGTGTGTAGAGACCTCCAAACGGCTTAAAACTAGACAAAAGCAACTTAAATACATCAAATAAAGCCCAAGGAAACAATTCCAAATGATAAAGATCGAATCTTTAATCAAAACCCAAAATCGGCCAAAAATCACACCCGGGCCCGCGCCTTGTAACTCAACAAAACTCACAAAATCCGACAACCCATTCAATTACGAGTCCAACCATACTAGTTTCACTCAAATCCGACTCCAATTCGATGTTCAAAACTCAAAAATTCATATTATGAAACTTTAGGCCAAAACCCCTAATTTCCTCTTTAGAATTCACAATCCAATTACCAAAAACGAAGGTAGATTCATGAAATATAACCAAAACCGAGTAGAGAATACTTACCCCAATCCTTGTGATCAAAATTGCTCGAAACATCGCCTTAATACGAGCTTCATAGCTCCAAAAATGTAAAAATGCCCGAAACCCTCGAAATAGAGTTCTTATAATCTACTCAGACGTCCCCCTTTCACGAACGCGGAAAACCCATCACGTTGGCGATGAACAAGAATATCCTGCCACCAAAACACTCTACACGTTCACGGCACACCTCACGTGAACGCGATGACCACAGATACCCCCGCTTCGCGAGCGCGACTTACCTTTCGCGATCGCATTGAAGAATCCTCCAACTCCCAACTCCCAAACCTAAACACTATGCGAACATATCCCTGCACGCGGATGCGAAGAACACTACATCAACCCACCGCAATCACGACCAAGGAAGAAAAAATCACTGCACTGACCAAAATACTCATCGCGAACGCATTGCTCCATCCGCGATCGCAAAGCACAGCTGAAACACCAAAAAACCAGCAATAACAACATGGTCCAAAATAGTCCGACATCAATCCGAAACACGCCCGAGCCCCTCGGGACCCCGTCCAAACACACCAACAAGTCCCATATATAACACGGACCTACTCGAGGCCTCAAAACACACATAACAACATAGAAACGACGAACCACACCTCAATTCGAAATCAATGAACTTGAAACTTCAAACTTCCACAACTGATGTCGAAACCTATCAAATCACGTCCGATTGACCTCAAATTTTGCACACAAGTCCCAAATGACATAACTAAGCTATTCCAACTCCCGAAACCACAATCTGATCCTGATATCCACAAAGTCAACTCTCAGTCAAACTTTTGAACTTTCCAAACCTTCGAATTTCCAATTTTTGCCAATTTGTGTCCCAATTTAAAGCTTCAACAATGAAATCTATTCTTCCAATTCGATTCCGAATAACCTGAAAACCAAAATCGATGATTCACATAAGTCATAATACATCTTACGGAGCTACTCGTGCCCGCAAACTACCGATTGGGTCGTTACATTCTCCCCCACTTAAACATACGTTCATCCTCGAACATGTCCAGAGTTGTTCTCAAAGTCATCAAACCGTCGTATAACCTTACCATGCACATACCCGGGGGTGATCCTCCGTCACCCTATCCCATACAGGTCCGATAACACAATATAACTGAAAATTCTCAATTCAACCTACCCCACAAGCCTTAGAATCCAATTTCCAATATCCGGAATTTCTTATAAGTTCTGAATATCGCAACCTACACCCTGTATAAGTCTGAACAAGCTGTACCAAGCCGCAACCATAGCCCAAGATACAATCGCATGATATATCACATAACACAGATACTCGTAGCAATGATTTCTAATCACAGTAGCTGCTCAAAACAACCCAATGCCGGTAATAAACCTCATATCAAACAAGACTCCATTATAAAACCTCCGTACACTACCAATGATGAAAGAAACACGCAGAAACTCGTAACCATTCATCAGATCCACCAGTCAAGGAGCTCTCTCTCCTTCGACAAGAACTATAGCAAATTTCTAAGCCGACTTTCGATATTATCCTTCCAACTATGATGCAATCTATTCCGATAGTATCCATTCTTGGTTCAATGACCTCATCTCATCCAACACGACCACTCTAGTGACATGACACATTAATACAATCTAAAGCCACAACCCGTGCAATCCGTGCACCAGATAGCAACATTCCAAATGNTGGTTCAATGACCTCATCTCATCCAACACGACCACTCTAGTGACATGACACATTAATACAATCTAAAGCCACAACCCGTGCAATCCGTGCACCAATAAGCAATATTCCAAATGTACTCAATCATGGAAAATGACCCAAATGAGAGAACTGCCCCGCAAGATTAACAAGTACCACCACAAAGAAATACTGAAAATCCATCACACATCGTAGAACTATCACACGATTCTAACACAAGGTTCATACCTTAACATAACTCTGATGTAACGCGTAACCCCATCCAAACGCTGGTCCATATTATATATCTCGGGTCACCCTGCTTAAAATCAATAACCACAGATAGTAAAATGACACAATGACACAATGCCACACGAAATCCAAAAGAACATAACCCATACGCTATCAACCATGCAATACCCAATTACTCATCTCTCTCAAATTCCGCTATAAAGTCCAAATAGAACCGCACCAGGTGTGCTTATAGCCAACAAATCACAACTCCTCGTAGCATAGAAGAGTAATTCATAGATCCTTTCAGAACACGAATAAGCTCAACAACAACCGAATGGCACATCCCTCAACAATAGTAGTATGGAGCCAGCCAATCCAGCTCGGTGTAGAATACACATACTAATTGAGCCTACCAATGGACCCCCAAATCAACTCCGGGCACCCACAAATAGATAAATAACCCTCCGAAAGCCCACAATGACTGAATCATAACACATACTACCACCTGGCTAGCTTCGGCCATGACTTCACAGTCCACAACCATGAAAAAATCTGCTCTTGAGAACTCCCAGTCTCCAAATCCATATAACACACGAATCACCATATCTGATCTCAACTCCACAGCCAGAATGTCAAACACATCTCTCATACACGATCACCCCACGAGGAATACTTCTAAAATTCTTCCGTGCCACATAGCAAAGTTTGAATATCAACAGTCGATCAACTAGAAGAGCACCGCAGTACCAGTGAAGTATCCATAAATCAAAACACATTTCCCCTTCTAAAATGTATACTCTCATCAAGCCATACCGATTAGTAATATCATTTACCTAGTCATCTGAAATCGTCCATGCTGCCTACGAATTTATACCCTTCCCTTCCAAACTGACCCGTGACCTTGCACATGCAAATCTCAATCTCACACAACACACCGCATCTACTATGCCATCCTGTGAAGAGTACAAGAATCTCATAGTCAACTCTGAGTCACAAGCAGAATACATACCCGATCAATCAGAAACCTTCCATTTGATCTCATCCCGGAGAAAATCCTAATACGCAACATATTCCTCACGCTGGTAGGAAATTATACTCCTCAAACTGTGGTAAAGACCATTGACAACTCTCCGAAGTCTATTTGCACATAACCAAGCTATCAAAACCGAATCTCTCTAACTCAACCCAGCCACGCAGGTCGCCACATCCAAGAGCATTGCCACGAAACACCTGTAGAGACTAGCCACATCATAAGTACCTAAAGATCTGATTATATCCATCACTGTGCTGATCTAACCTACTACCAAGTTGTCCTAACTCTCCGAGTTCTTTTCGAATTACCTTGAAATTGATAGTTCTCCTCGCCATAATACCACGATCCTCAACCAAAACTCACCACACAATAGACCCTAGTATAAAACCACCACGCCCTAAGGCCCATAAGCCGTTGACTTTCCTCTTAAGCAATCCAAAGCACCACAACCGCGATACCCACTCTAAAGAGACCTTATGTGAACCTAAAACTGTTTCCTTCACCTTCTTGATGCTGAAATGCATAATCCACACTGGTATAAAAATTCCACAAGTCTCGACACCATCCAATGTAACCCTCAGTTTCTAGCCATATACAAATCTTGAAAATACCAAATCGCTACATATAAATCTTGAATCCATTGGAACCATTCTCGAGAATCATCCACTCTACTCAAATCTCAATTAAACCGACCAAATGGACCGAACGACATGTGCCCCATTAGCACACCAACATCCAAGGGAGTAACCCACACTACTAAGCAACCGAGCAAATTCCAACTCCATGTACACTACATCCTTCACGAATAACCACTCAATTATTTTATGATACCCCTATACCCATAGAATGTAATACAACCTGTATCCAGAAATTCCTTTACCCGAGTCATCCTCGATCTCCACCTCTACAAGTCATAACTGATTCACCAGTATACCCCAAACCGAAACTAATATAACACATAACCGTGCAATTAACTCGTCGATAGGAGACTCTCTCACTTGGCTCAAAGTCATGGAATAAAACATCTGATTACTTACAATAACCATACCCCATTACTACCATAATACCACAATGAGATTCCACTAAATCCTTCATCCGTTCATGCAACACAAACCATCTAGTACCTCAAATCATCTGCAAATCTCGCGTTCATTCTCGTGATTGTTAAGCCAACTTCCACAAGCGATCCAAACTCAAATTGCAACATATATTATTCACTGGTAAAAGAGAACTCTCTACAAAACATCATAGGGATCATACAACCTCAGGACACCTCGCAGGAGATCACCCACCTGCTTTTCCTCAAACTAACATCTCATTATACCCTTCCACAGTCACGACTACTACGCAATCACTTAATCTTCTTGATTCTTAACTCATCAACAAGACATGAAAATCTACTTCACTCCATAACTAAACAACATGAGAGATCCCTCAACACACGTATAACTCGAGACCATATGCCTAATTAAGACAGAAATCAAACACCCCATCGTCCTTCCTACATCTCAAGTAAACTCTTCTCGTCACATTCGAACAATCTGAACACATCTCGCAGTCATATCATACTCACCACATAGTCATCCAATCACAAATTCCACTAATAGGGATACTAACGGACCTATAAGTCCCAAAAGCATGTGCTCACACAATCAAAATCTCCGTGCTCAATCTACTGTCAAAACCCGGCCTCAAGTTCTCCAGACTGGACCATCATCAGCACGCCAAAATCACATCTCTCACATCAACCATGGAATCACAAGCCGTCGGCACACAGCCGATACCGAGTGCTCACATGCACATACGAATACGTGGAAGGAATTCAAAGAGTTACGCTTCTAGCTGAATCAATGACGCACGATAAGGAAAGAAAGATAGGAAGTATATCCTAAATGTCTTGTAACCTCTCGAAGATAGGTATGGACGTCATAATACCGATCCGCAAGACTCTACTAGACAATTGCTTATGACTTGTAGGACCTATGAACCTAGAGTTCTGATACTAACTTGTCATGACCCAAACTCCAACTAGTCGTGATGGCACCTAACCTAACCCGCTAGGTAAGCCAATTAACAACTATCTAATTCCAATGATATTTAATAAGACAATTAAGTAAAGAAATTATATGAATCTTATACATTTCCCAAGGACTGATAGTACAAATCATGAGCTTCTAAGAATAGAGTTTAAAAGGCTGAAATGAAGTAAATACATCATTTGTTTGAAAAGTACATAAATAGAGTTTTATGAATCTAAGGCTACCATGAACAAGAGGCAGCTACGACCGAAACGCAGGTACATCTTCAGATCCAGCTTCCAACTAACACAGCAACATCAACAGCCAACATCTAAATGCAAGGTACATAAGTGTAGTATGAGTACAACCGACCCCATGTACTTAATAAGTAACAAACCTAACCTTAGGTTGAAAGTAGTGACGAGCTAACACAAAGGTCCGGTCCAACACCAATATTCCACAACAGTTCATAACAACATAGTACAAGTAATAAATAAGGTATATCAGAAATACAATGCTCAGTTCGTTCACAGTTCCAGAAAAATAGGCATTTCTTTTCAAGTATCTCAGTGAAAACCCAAATCTTTTACCAAAAATGCCAAAATACAAGTAAGTTTGAAAACTGTGATTTTTCCCAAAACTCCTTTCAATAATAAGTAAGATGTTTCATTTTTAGATAGCATGAGGAAAGTACATCTATATGCCTACATGTCAAGATACAGGTAAAATCATAAATGTCACCAAAATCGGGTAGCAGAAGGAAATGCATTTCTATGCATGTATCTCAAATACGCATGTCAAATGCAATGCATCTCAATGATGAGCTCAAGTACTCACACTCTCAGAATACTCAATCTCACTGTCTCACATTCCCTCTCACTATGCTCAATTCTCAGCACACTCAATCACTCAGCACTGTACAATACCTACTGCGGCGTGCAGCCCGATCCACATATGACCATAAGGCCCATTGCGGTGTGCAACCCGATCCACATATATATAACCATAAGGCTCATTGAGGCATACAACTCGATCCATATACATATATATAATCAACTGCGCTCACTAGGGGTGTGCAGACTCCGGAGGGGTTCCTACAGCCCAAGCGTTAAATCTGCACAGACAACTCACGTGCCATAATATCAATATCTGGTTCCGCACGGACAACTCACGTGCTATAGTATCAATATCCTCACAAACAGGCCCCCGGACTTACTCGGTCATCAATCTCTCCAGTCTTACTCACGGGCTCACAATGTCATGAAATTAGCCCGACAACAATGATATGATGTATCAATAATTAGCCACTGAGACTGAGATATGATATGAATGCATGAATATGACTGAGTAAGAAATATCAATGAAATCAGTAAAATGACAGCAAAAAACGACCATTATGGGTCCTAGCAGTATCGTCATAAAAGCCTAAACATGATATCTAGCATGATTGAAAGCTCAATTACTTTATCGCATGGTGAAAACACAGGCAACAACAAAGTAGGACCACTATACAGTGCCATGGAAACAACAGAGTCCCAATTCACATGGTGCACACCCACACGCCCGTCACCTAGCATGTGCGTCACCTCAATACCAATCACATAACACTTATTTCGGGATTTCATACCCTCAGCACTAAGTTTAGAAGAGTTACTTACCTCGAACAAGCCAAGCGATGCTCCAAGAATGCCATCACGCGCGTAGCGACCTCCGAACGGCTCAAAACTAACTGTCATGACCCAAAAATCCCACCATAGGAGTCGTGATGGCACTTAGTCTCTAAGACTAGGTAAGCCGATTACAATTACATTTCGAGCCATTTTTTTAAAACCAAAAGCGGAAACAAATATAAAGACCTCCCAAGACTGGTAATACTGAGTCACAAACTCTAACTGAATACATGAAATGATCTCAAGGAACAAATACTCAATACTATTTGATTAATAATTAACAGTACAATAAAATGGAAAGACTTCAAGGAACTGCGACGACCGAGCAGCTCTACTTGAATCCTTATGATCACACTTTAACTTTGTCCGAGTCCGATAACTCCAATACCTGGCTCTGCACAAAGATAATAGGAAACAAATAACAATGATGGTAAAACTAATCAACATGTGATATACACAGTAGGGCGACAAGAATACCATAAATATTGTGCAACAAATAATGAATACAAGTACAACCAATTAATCAAGTCCTTCCAATATAAATCTTTCGCCTATATATGTTTCAAATAGAAATCTTCCGGATATAATACTTTCAAATAAATCTCTTTCAAATAAATCTCTTTCAATCTCTTTCAAATATAATTCCTTCAAATAAATATTTTTCAAATAAAATTCTTTCAACTAAATCTCTTTCGAATAAAAGTCACCATGTGACACAGCATTTCAAAATCATAAAATACGGGTCTCAGCCCATTTTTATATTTTTACGGCACCTCTTGCCAATTTCTCTATCACAACCACACGGACAACTCACATGCCAAATATCATCATTCATTTAACCACGGCACCTCGTGCCCATATTTCATACCACAACTGTACGGTCAATTTACGTGTCAATATCATCATTATATACTCACGGCACCTCGTACCCACATTTCATATCACAACTGCACGGACAGTTCATGTGCCAATATCATCATTATTTACTCACATCACCCCGTGCCCACATTCCATATCACAACTGCACGGACAATTCACGTGCCAATATCATCATCATTTACTCACGGCACCTCGTGCCCACATTTTATTACATAATCAGCCTGGTAATAACCGCAGGCTCCCAATTTCAACATAGATCAAACTATTATCAATTTACCAACAACAAGACAAATTGCACAAGGTATAAAAATGAACACAAGGAAAATCACAACATCACATGAAAATTACCAATGCAATAACCCCACATCATCACATATCATCCCTGACAATAGCCACCCTTATCTCTCCTATAGCCACCCTTATCACTCCTATAATAGCCTCTCTTATCCCTCCGCCCCGACAATATCACTAGCCACCCTTATCTCTCCTATAGCCACCCTTATTACTCTTATAATAGCCTCTCTTATCCCTCCGCCCTGACAACATCAATAGCCACCTTTATCGCTCCTATAGCCACCCTTATCACTCCTATAATAGCCTCTCTTATCCCTCCACCCTGACAATATCAATAGCCACCCTTATCGCTCATATAGCCACCCTTATCTCTCCTATAGCCACCCCTATCGCTCCGCCCAAACAATATCCCAACACACATAACAACAGTGAAATGTCACCCTTATACCCACATAATATCAACAGTAAAATGTCACCCTTATATCCTCAAAATAATAACTCAAATAACACAACAATTTACAAGGAATATTATCCCGATAATATAACAAAATCAATTCATATCAAAATTTGCCCAATGGCCAAAACCAATTCCAAAGATATAACAAAATCAAGTAATTTCACAAAAAATAGCCCAAGGCTCCACACAATGTGTATAAAACCTAAAAACAACAACAGATATGGAAAATATTCAGTATAGGACAACGCCTTCATTAATCTAAATTCTTGATAATTATATAACGCCTCGGTTTAAACTTATTTTATTAATTATTTGTAGATGAAAAATTCATAATATAATTATTTCCAGAAAATATCAAATCACCCAACTCACGGAATTCACATAAATATACTAGCAATAACCACATCAATTTTTCATATAAAAACAAATTCAACAAACATGAATTGAGGCATGGCAAATAGATGATTTAATAAATGCCAAAAATTTCCAATTTACTACAAAATATGCCTAAGACTTTAACCCAATAAATTTTGGACATATAAGCTCGAGTACGTACTCATCACCTCGCGTACACGGCTTTTCACATTTCACAAATGACACATAAGACTCGATGCCTAAGGGGTAATTCCCCCACTCAAGGTCAGACAAGATACTTACCTCGTTTCGCAACCAATTTCAAGATTCCAATAAACCATTGCCTCGCGAATTCGTGTCCAAAAGCTTCAAATCTAGTCACAAACAATTCAATATACTCAACACGAATCGTAGGAATTAATTCCATATGAAAATACTAATTTTCCAGCAAAATCCGTAATTTAACTCAAAAATCGCCTGTGGGGCCCACGTCTCTGAATCTGAAAAAACTCACAAAATCCGACAACCCATTTTATTACGAGTCCACCCACACCAATTTTATCAAATTCCGATATCGGATTAACCTTCAAATCTTCATTTTACATTTTTGAAATATTTTACAAATATTCTGATTTTTCTTCCATAAATGGACGGATTCATGATGTAAATGAGTATGGAATCATGAAATATAATCAATATAGGATAAGGAATACCTACCCCAATATTTACCCGTAAAAATCGCCCAAATATCACCCAAACTGAGCTCCCCAACTCTATTTTTGTTAAAAATGGCAAAAAACCCCTGTTTATAGGGTCTCAGCTATTTCGGGCGCCACAGGTGGCGTGGGACGCTGCCTGTGACACTATTTCCAGTACCTTTAAACATCCCAACGCCAGGGCTAGCTCCCCATGCTACCCTGGGCACTGACGGCGATGGAAAATCGTTCCCGACACGGAAATGGGCATAACTCTTTCATGCGATGTCTGAATTCGACGATTCTTTTTGCTATGGCTCTAAAACATCAATACATATATAATTGTTTAATCAAAACTGAATTTGGAGATCATTTTCTTAATGTGATACCACGTATTCTTGAAGAATCGATGTCGAAATATAGAAAATTAAGTCCGATTGACCTCAAATTTTGCACACAAGTCATAATACATCATATGAAGCTATTCAAGACTTCAAATAGTAGAAAGGAGAGTAATAACTCAAATCAACAAGTCGGGTCGTTACATTCTCCCCCACTTAAACATACGTTCATCCTCGAACGTGCCAAGAGTTGTTTTCCAAGCCATCAAATCACTATTCCATCTTACCGCGCACATACCCGGGGGTGATCCCACGTCACCCTATTCGACATAAGCCTGACAACACCATCTCAATTGAGATTATTCCTTTTATCCATATTTGTAAACTTTAAGACTAAATTTCTTACACTCCAAACATTTTCAAAAGGCCTGATTTTCACATCAATGCACGGTATTAGTCTCAACTGGCTATAGCAACTCGTGCCTACGCATACATCAACTTTCTTGATAGTGTTGAGGCACTTCAAAAATTTTCCGCGGTGTTACATTCTCCCCCACTTAGGATCATTCGTCCTTGAATGAGAAGTGGAGTCCTTCCTCAAACACATAACATAACTTATCTCTTCTTTCGCACGTGTCAATCCCCCAAATTTTACTAACTCCCAAATTTTTCAGAAACTTCGGCAGAGTCTCCCCTGTAATTGGGCCTATCCACCTGCTAGAGTAACACCAAAACAACTCCTAACAACACATCCATAACCCAACAAAGAACCATAATGTATATATCAATAACATTAATCTCAGCATTACAAGCATTGTATTATCATAATGATATCAGGATAGGAAGCACATCATATGTATGCCCATCACCAAATCTCTAGTCTTAGTAGTTGTTCATAATCGATTACAACATCGCCAATTAGCCTCATGTTAGAAAAATCTCGTTTCAAACCTCCACTTTACTAATAACGAGACACGAGGCATGAAGACCTCATAATTATTTTCCCAAATTAACGAGTCATATTTAACGCCACCTGGGCACTCACCTCGTAGGCTAAAACTCAATAATTACAACACGAATATGGCAAATTATGCACAAAGAAATTCATACAAGAATTTTTAAATAAGCCTAACATGAATGACTCCCTATAAGTACTATAGTACAAATTTAATTTCATAAGGGAGAATTTAAACACATAAATTTTCATCACAAGGGTCTCGTCCTTATATAACTTCCAACATGGCTCATAGCCCGATTTAAACATATCAAATCATATTAAAATGTGAGGATCTCGTCCTCAACTCCGAATCATAAGTATTTTGCACATTGTGCCAACAAAAATTTTCCATTTCCTTTCTTCTTTTCAATAAATTACGTAAACAATTTTCACAACACATAATGAACCCCCATACCAATATAGCATATAATTCATAAAATTGAAATCAATTATTCGGAAATCACATCAAAACCCACTATAGAGAGTAATAGAAAGTCATTTTTGGACTTATAATCCTCAATAGTGTACAAAATAAAAATGATAGACACATGCTAACATCATCGAATCTCCCGACAGGGATCAACATATAAGTGGGTCACAAAATTACAAAGCTCACCCATAAGCAGAGCATAATAGGAGGACTCACCTCAATATTCAGAACCGAATCAAATTAAGGAGAGATATCCCTTTATAACAAATCAGGATTGCACATATAATGACACCATCTGGTGTGGTGGCCTCGGCCACACCATAGTAAACACATCAACGGGCTAGGCCTTCCCATCTAAGGCGCCCTTTACCCGCCTATCCTCCACCCCTAACTGGCTGTGCACGTGGGGTAGTAGCTACATTGGGGCCTGTAGCCTGAGTGTTCTGATAAAATTCACCCCTCCCAAGTCTGGGATAATCTCTCATGATGTGCCTAATATCACCGCATTCATAACACCCCTCTGAGGTCGTAGCTGCTATTACTGAGTCTGTGCCGGATAATTGGAAAACCACTATAAGAATTTCGTGTCGGTGGTGTACTATAAGATATTACTGGAGCACCACGAGTAATTTGATATATAGACTGAGCTGCCCGACTGCTCCAGCCTCCGCCATAATGTGTCATAGTTGAAGAGTAAAATCCACTGAACCCTCCAGAGTTCTGAGACCTTTTGGCCTCCTTAGACTCCTTCTCCTCACTTCAAACACGTTCTAACATCCTGGCAATCTCTACTACTTGCCGAAATGGAATGTCAATCTGCAACTCTCGAGCCATACATATTTTAAAATCATAATCGAGCCCTTCAATGAATCTGCGGACTCGCTCTCTAACTGTAGAAACCAAGTTAGGTAAATGACGGGCTAACTCACTCAACCTGATAGCGTATTCTGACACCGTCATGGTGCCCTGATGCAACCATTCAAACTTTGTGTGCCACGCATCCCGAAGAGTCTGGGGAACAAACTTTTTCAATAGCATCGCCAAAAATTTAGCCCAAATTGGTGATATTGCATCGGCTGGTCTACCTTCTTTATAAACTTGCGACCACTAATACACTGATCCTGACAGCTGGTCTACCATTGCATAAATATTATAACTAGTTTACCCTATTTGAGCCTTTAACCTTTTCCTTAGCCACCTCATTACAAACCTTTAACCCTTTTGTGAAATAGTTCCCTCTTTTGAACATGTCCCTCCTTGAATATTGAGAATGAGGCTAAAAACCTAAGTTGAGGGTGTTGGTGTCAAGTTGGAAATTGGTAAGGTTGTACATTGAGGGTGGAAACATATACCTCAAAGTTGTTCATATGAAGTTACTCAAGTTCCCCGGCAATGGCGTCAAATTTTGATAACGTCCAAATCCACTACTAAAAAGTAAATGGACATGGTCACATGCAATATAATTTACCCAACTATAAGTCGGGGTCGAATCCCACAGAGAACAATATGTAGGCAATTAGGAATGTAAGAGAATTATCACTTGTTATGCAATGCCAAACACTTAGAATTTGGTTGTGAAACTATTATAGCTAAATGCAAAAATGTAAACTAACCTAGAAAGCAAGTAAAAGGATCAATGGCTACAATCATGGATGCATCGCGATTTACACTCAAGTAACGATCCAGTGTATTTCACGATTTTACAAATATGAGCGAGCTTATGTTAATTAGCCTCGGGTAATAATTCTATATTAGCTTCTTCCGAAGACTAACAAGACTTTCTAATTGAGTTATCCCTAAAATAATTAAGAGATTAAGCACACCCGGATACCGCTATAAGTAGTTCAATCCTATCCCTAGGTAGAATCTATAAAATGAGGGTTAAAGCCTCAAGTTCTTGTTAAATAATCTTTCCTAACCCCGAATAATCTTTCCCAAAATTAATTCAAAGTTAATGGGAGAGTCCTAGGGTTACCTAATCCCTTTGGAAA
>AWOL01S0096440.1:21535-41602 GCA_000715115.1 Nicotiana otophora
CCCCCGGCCCAAATGAACCTGCGGACTAGCTCTCTTACTATATAAACCAAAGTAGGTGCATGTTTGGACATATTACTAAATATAACGGCATGCTTTGATACTGACATAGTTCCCTGGCGTAGCTGCTCAAACTCCATACGCCACGCTTCCCGAAGAGTCTGGGGAACAAACTCTCTCAAGAACACCTTTGAAAACTGAGTCCATGAAAGTGAAGCTGCATCGGAAGGACTACCCAACTCATGTGCTCGCCACCACTAATATGCCACCCCCTTAAGCTGGAACGTAGTAAAAGCAACCCCACTCATCTCCACAATACCCATAGTGCGGAGAATATGGTAGCACTCATCTAGGAACCCATGCGCATCCTATGAAGCCAAACCACTTAAAATAGGAGGGTAATATTTCTTGAACCTTGCAAGTCTAAGTTGTTCTTCCTCAGATGCAGCTGCCCTAACCACGGGCTGAACTAGGATAATATGGTATGTCGGCATGACACCTGGAACCTGACCAACATGAACTCGCTACTTCGGAGTACGGGCAATGGGAGTCTGAGCACCTTCCCCGATCTGTGAAGTAGCTGGTGCAACCAGAATCAACCCCGCCTGAGTCGATGTACCAAACATTCTCAGGAACTGTGCTACAGTTTCCTGAAGTCCTTGGGCAATAACAGGCGCCTCTGGTACCTGTCCCCCACTCAGAGCTACTGGCGACTTCTCAAGTGCTGCTTTGATAAGTGCTCTAGCTGTAGCAGGCACTCCTCCTCGGCCTCTGCCTCTGCCTCTTCTCCGGCCCCTAGCAACGTCGGCTCTGGGGGCAGCATCATCGGTAACTAAACCTCGTATCCTCACCATTTATGAGAGAATAGAATGACAAAGGTTAAAACTCCGAGATCAGTAAGCGCGCACGATAGGAATGAAGGAAGTGAAACTGTCCTAATAGTTCTGTAGCCTCTCGAAGATAAGTACAGACGTCTCTGTACCAATCCGCAAGACTCTACTAAACTCGCTTATGACTCGTAGCACCTATGAACCTAGAGCTCTGATACTAACTTGTCACGATCCCAGTTTTCCTCCGTAGGATATTGTGACAATACCTAGTCTTTACAACTAGGTAAGCCTAACACTTATTGAATAAATTGATAGAAATTAACTGACAGAACTATTAAGCAGAAACTGGATATTTCTAAATGAACTCAACATTTACAATATGAAATAACATTCCAAAAGCGGTAGTACAAGTCATAAGATCTACTGAGTTTAGTAGAAAAATCCCTAAATACAATTGTTCGAAAAAGGATTAAACACTACAAGTACAATATCAGAAGGTGACTGTGAGGCCTACGAACATGATGGCAGATTTACCTTGAGTCTCCATAGCAATGCTCGACCAACTAGCTAATAATCAACAATAACTGAGGCACCTGGATATGCACAAAAATATGCAGAAACGTAGTATGAATTCACCACATCGTTACCTAATATATATTAATACTAACCTCCGTGGAGTAGTGATGAGGGATAGACACCTACCAGACTAAACAACCTGAACAAGTATGAAGGTGAACTAACAAAGAAACAATATTAATATAAAGCTAAGCATGATAAGGAATACAAAACAATACTTGTAATGATACACTAGTAACAACAATGTTCAACAGGAAACAGTCAGATAATAATGTTGTAGAGTAAGTTGATCACAGTCTAAGTCCGGTGAAATCAAATAAAGGAAAACCAATAACAACTCAATAAGAACAACCGCTTTCACAGCAGATCTGTTCAGGTATTTTCACGAGGTACCGAACCTCATAATCACAACGGATCCCATTTATGAACCCTAATCACTTGGCATCTTGTGCCCATTACAACTCATAACTGCATTGATGACTCACGTGCCAATAAAGCAATCCTCACATAGAAGGCAAGTAGACAAGAGTACGTATAATGGTCAATAACGTCAAGATTCATCATCTAAAACCGATATGGGTGATTTAATTATGTGTATGGTTGTACAAGTGTTCTACCACAATTCAAGTCAACAAATAAGAGTAGAGACAATGAATGCCACATAAGAAATGATCACCACGAAATATACAGTGTAATAAAGATAGCAATGAAGTTGAAGCAACGACTAGCAGAACAAGATTAGCTACATAGAACTAAGCAAATAGTGCAACACGAAGGAAGACAATTAATAGTATGCTAAGAGGACAACAATCAAAGACAAGTACAAAAGAATGGGGAAATAACAACAAGATCCCAACCGAGGTCCCGCCTCGTAGTCTCAAATCATAAAATGAATCACAAACCTCCCTTATATCACCGCGAGAGCCTTTACATTTAGTTTTTGAAAATTATTTTTCCCGAAATAGCATCCTGCGTTTTAGCCCACCTTATCACAGCGCATGAATTCTAGTAGTTCCCCTACTAGCCACCTGTTTCAAGACCATCTTATCTCATTGCATGCGTTTCAACACTCAGAACTTATACCACCGCATGCCTATCAATAATAACAACATCACGGAAGAAACCTCGTGCAACGCGATAACAACAACACAATAGAAACCTTGTGCAAACACAATAAAAATATCACGGTAGAAACCTCGTGCAAACACAATAACAACAACACGGCAAAAACCTCGTGCAAACACAATAACAATTATCTCAACAATAACACGTATGCCAAAACATAACAAACTCAACAAAATGACTTTCACAATATGTGCCCATATGCCACAATATTTTCTCAAAACTGTTTCAATATCACAACCACGCATAGCCCTTGGCTCAACAATATTGAATACAACAGCAACAACGACAATAATACGAGAATACAGCAAGTAAATCAACTCAGGAACTTCTAAACACATTGAAACGGAAAAACGAGGTCACAATGAAAGACACAACAGGGAATAATAATTTCAACAAGAATAGCTCAACAAGGAAAAGATAATGTGTAGCAATGATTCCACAAAAGTACAATTCAACGATAAGAGGGATAACATGAATCAATGATTCCAAATAAGGATAAGTCAACAATGATAAGGGATAACAAAACTTCATTTAGGATTGAGCAATTACGGAAGAGATACATTAAATTCAATTAAGGATAAGCAGAATATGGAAAAGGCAATAATAACTTCAATCAAGGATAAACAATTACAGAAATGATAGCATGGCAATAAGAGAGGCAACAACTTTAGTTAAGGCACATATGAGTTAATCAGCAATAAGGATAAAACATGAAGCAATTAATTCAAACTAAGACGTGTAAAAGTGAATTTAGTAAATGGAAAAATTTAACATGACAAAACAACTTCATATTTAATGGACATAAGAACTTTAGCGCCCTAAACGATCAAATTTCCACAAATAAGTCCAAGTACGTACTCGTCATATCGCATGCACGGCCTTCACATGACACAATTAGCACAAGTGACTCAAATCCTAAGGGGTAGTTTCCCCCAAACAAAGTTAGGCAAGATACTTAACTCAAAGAAGCTAGATCATTGCTCTAAAATGATCTTCTCAAGTGAAACAACCTCCGGTCAGTTCCAATCTAGCCAAAATAACTTCAAGTCATAAATAAAACTCATAGGAAATAATTTCAGATAATGAAGCTTCAGTCTTCAACAAGAACTAAAAAGTCAACCCCCAGGCCCGCACCTCAAAACCTGATAAAATTCACAAAACCCGAACATCCATTCTTATACAAGTTCAACCATACCAAAATTATCAATTTCCGACATTAATTCATTCTTCAAATCATCATTTTACATTTTGAAAGTTTTTTACAATGTTTTCTCAAATTTCCAACTTAATTCACTAATTAATTGATGAAAATAGCAATGGATTCATGAAATATAATACAATTCGGGTAGAGAACACTTACCACAATGAATCGTTTGAAAAACCCACGAAAAATCTCCCAGAGTCGAGGCCTACAACTTAAATTATGTTGAAAATATCAAACCCATGACATATATGTGTTCTGTCTAGCGCTCTTTGCATTTGCGCACAAAAATACAGCGCCTACGACCTCGCTTTTGCGAGAAAAGAACCGCACCTGCGGCCTTCACTTGAGAGCCTAGAGCTCGCACCTGCGATCCAATAATCACATTTGCGATTGCGCAGAAGTGTGACAAACACCGCAGAAGAGGACGACCACTGGAACACATATCGCGCATTTGCGATCGACCTTCCGCATATGCGAGCTCGCACCTGCACTCACCTCTTCACAGAAGCGGCGCAATAGGACCTACACTAACATCGCATAAGCGACCATGAATCTCGCAGAAGCGGTCACACACTTGCACACCATAAACTCGCAGGTGTGACGCACCAGAACCAGCGGCCCAGAAATTTCCTAAGTCCAATATCCAAACTGTTAACCATCTGAAATCCACCTGAGACCCCCGAGACCTCAACCAAATATACCAACACATCCCATAATAATACACGGACCTACTCGAGGTCCCAAATAACGTCGAAACTACGAATCGCACCTCAAATCATACTTATGAACTTTCAAATCTTCCAACTTCCAAAACTCGTGCCGAAACATATCAAATTAACCCGGAATGACGTCAAATTCTGCATGCAAGTTCCAAATGACATAACAGAGCTAATCCAACTCTCGGAATCGCAATCCGAGCCCAATATCAACAAAGTCAACTCTTGCTCAAACCTCTTAATCTTCCAAAACTTCAACTTTTCAATTTTCGCCAAAATGCATCAAATTACCCCTACGGACCTCCAATCCAAATCTCGATGCACGCCTAAATCCAAAATCACCATACGAAACTATCGAAATTACTAAAATGCCATTTCGGAGTCGTCTATACAAAAGTCAAATTACGGGCAACTCTTACCGCTTAAGCTTCAAAAACAAGAATCTTTCTTCCAAATTGACTCTGAATCATCCGAAAATCGAATTCGGCCACACACGCAAGCCATAACACATAATACGAAGCTGCTCGAGACCTAAAGCCGCAGAACGGGACGCTAATTCTCAAAACGACCGGCCATGGTCATTACATCCTCCCCCCTTAAACAAACGTTCGTCCTCGAATGTGTCAAGAACCATTCTGAGGTCATCAAATGACTGAGTGAACTTACCATACATATACTCGCGGGTGATCCTACATCACCCCAATCCACATAGGCTCGACGACACCATCTCAACTGAAGATTATTTCTTCTATCCATACTGATAGGTCTTAGAACCAAATTTCTCACCATCTGTTTACTTTCGAAAGACCCGATTCCTACATCCACACACGGTACCAACCTTAACCAGCTGCAATAACTTATGCCTACACCCACAAGGTACAATTACTAAGGAATCCCACCCTTTTCGGGTGACCTCCACCTATTTATTTATTTAAATGACATTTATTGTTGTTTATTTCTATCTTCCATATTCTTGATTCATTGATCATATCATTATTGTTGTCATTTATTGCTACTCAATAGCACACGTGAAATCTTATTACAAAAATATTTGGTCTATATTTTGGATATTAATATTGGCTAAGATTTAACCTTACGTTATTATAAAATCTGATCGTATACATCTAAATCTAAAATTTGGGTCATACAATATGGTGTTTAACCAAACATTTTCACACAAAATGAGACTAAGGAAGTAACCTTTTTTTTTTAATTATTCTGGAATAAATGTCTTTTTTTTTCCTTGCAGTTATGCTTTTTTTAGTTATGAAACTTAAAATGGTATAGTCTAAGTTTTTCAAGTTCGTCACTAGTTTAGTTCTTATAATATATAACAAGACCAAAAATATGATACGAGTAGTTTGATATATAGTCAATACGTTCATTTTCTGTTGGATAGTGCGGAGTTGGAAAGAAAGCAATGAGCAAGATGTTAAATAATCCTCATCCTTGATTCTACCTATAAGTGAAAATTTAAAACACTCAGACAGGCAATTAGAGTATGCAGAGGACTTAATTGAACAGGAATATTCGGCTCTAATATTTTGTTTCTAATCAAAAATACTTTTGTTTAAAGTTTAACCAAACACTTTAACTTTAAAAAATATATTTTTTTAAAAAATATACCTTTGACGTTAAAGAAGCTTGGCCAAACAAACCGTAAGCTAGCAGATATAGGGTTGTAGCCTATAACTAGTAGTATTAGAGGAAGTAGCGGGGCGCACAACATAGGGCAGGGGTATACAAATCGAACCGGAAAACCTCACCAAATCGAAAAGTCAAACCAAACCGATTAAAAAATCCGATTAGGTTTGGTTTGATTTGGTTTGGTATTGAGTAAAAAAAATCCGAACCAAACCGACATATAAATATATAATATTTATATATATTTTTAAGACTTTATATAGAATTTCTTTAAAGAATGTCTAGAAATATTTGGGATTCTCTTATGAGATGTAATATTTTAATAGAATATGAAGTGCTCTATTTTTATAAAATTTAAATAATGAGTTTTATGATCACTTTCTTATCAAATGTTATTAAAATGTGTCATCGCTTTGTTCTTCCATATGTCAAAATCTATTAAATTCGTATATCTTTTTCGAAGTTGAAATAATATTTCGATAATTTAAAATTAAATAGAACATAATTTAGGTATCATATAAATTTTTATGTTTAATTATTAAATCCGATTAACCTTGATAGTGTACATCAAGGTAAAGTTATTGTGAGACGATGAAAAAATAACTATTATGTATTACTAAGAAAATTATCCCATAAAAATATTTTAATGGATCATATTGTTTATTAATTTTTTTAAGTTTTACTAAACATATATTTACTTATAAAAAATTTAACAAAATAATATTTATGTAACAAAGAAACCCGAAAAAACCCGATAAAATCGAACCAATCCAAACCGATATGGTTGGTTTGGTTTAGTTTTGATAGAAACTGAACCAACCCGATCCATGTACACCCCTAGCATAGGGCATGACAATTGAGTTATATCACTGCTCTCTTCTTCATTTTTTTTGTTTTTGCTTCATAAGTGAAGCTTCAAAACAAGCTAATTTTCAATGAAACAAACTATATTTTAAAGTTAATTTTGTTTACCCGGAAAATAGATAGAGTTGAATTTGTACGTAGTTCCAAGAATATATGGCGCAACTTAATACAAATTTTAAGGATAAATAGAAATATAAATATGGACTGCAAAGAATGCGAAATAGATAAGGTTGTAAAGAAAATAAATCTTAGGACTCAACAAGTAGAATCAATTTAAGAAGCCTGAAAGAACGATTCTTTACTATGGGAGAATATAGTATTTTTATTACAATGTAATACAATGTAAGCCTGGAAAAACTTGCCTTTTCATAAATGATAAACATGCCCTTTATAGTAGAGGGACCATGCTCTAAGCATAATAAAAAAAATACTCAGTGGAAGACCCATGATTAATCAGCTTTTTCACAATTTCTGCCAAGATTCTCGCTAGTGGGATTGCAACGGCTTTTGTCTGTGAGCTCGATCTTGCCTCAATCTCTCGATCTTGGTTTGAGATGGATTATGACTCGAGTTCTCGATCTTGGCTCGAGCTCAATTCTGACTCGAGTTCTCGATCTTGGCTCAAGCTTGATTCTGACTCGAGTTCTCGATCTTGGCTCGAGCTCGATTCTGACTTGAGCTCTCGAATTGATTTGGGGTTAATGTTGGTTGGTTTCTGGATCATAAGCATGACAGCTTTACTCTGCATCATAGTTCGATTTGGATTCGAGCTCGATAACGATGTCGAACTCGACATGGATCGGCCCCTCGGGTTCGAGGCTTGTTTGTTCTATCTTCGGAGTCTCAGTTCGATCGATCATCGTTCGAACTCAATCAGACGTGCGAAGGCCAAAATCTATTTCGACCGTATACAGATAGTCCCCTCATTTTTCAGGAAGAATGTAGTGATAAACAATATGATTTTTTAACGGCTCGATCGGATTATAACCTAACGTCCCCATCGGGATCGATCATGATACATGTGATAGTTGTCCCGTCGGTTTAGTCTTTTAAGGCATTTAATTCATGTCAGACGGTGGTCGGCCACGGCTGATACTGAACCGCCATTGCTTAAGCCTATAAATAACCCTTCCTCTTACCATTTACCACTTTTACATCTTCAATCTTCTAAATTTCCCAAGTCCCTTTTCGTCTTTTCTGATTTACCCGCAAATCTGTGATTTCCCAAAAGCCCCTCTTCAATTCTACCAAATCTTTGTCACTTTCTTCTATTCCTCACCTTTGAATTAGAAAATGGCAAAAACATAACAAACCATTCCTCAGAAAGAGAAGGCTTCATCTTCACAGTATGCCGCCGATGAGACACCGGCAGAACCACGGCCTGAGGAGTGTGTTTCCGGGGCGTGTGTTCTTACTTCTGATTTTAAGGTCGATAAAGGCTCATCGGTCCCTGGCCGGTGTGAGACGGTATCGAGTTACAGGTGTTTGATAACCGAGAAGCACCTCAAACAGCTAAAGAAGGATTGCAATTGGGGTGAAAAAGAAATAATAATTCCTACTCCTGACGAATATATCACTTCTTACGTGAAAGGGTTTTTGAATGTGTATACTTACCCTTTCATTTTAGGCCCCCTCAATTCCGTTATTATTGACTTTTGTCATCAATACCAGATAACCCTGGGCCAGGTCCATCCTTCTTTTTGGTAGATCATTATCCTGATCTGATATTTTGTGAGCAAAATTGAGGGGATGTCGTTCACCCTCGACCATCTTATCTGATTGTACCGTCCTAGACTTTTTCGAGGAGGGTTAATAAAACATCAGCGTCGGGCCACCAAGGCTCTGTTCTCGAGCATTGACGAGGACAGGGATTGGTGTTGGATGGCCAGGTTCATTCGATTGAGGACTTCAGACCTGATTCCGGCTGAAACGATACCATTTCCCGAGAAGTGGAATATGAAACGTAAGTGTGATCCTGCTGTTACTTCTACTTTGTTCTTTCATTTCTTCTCTCAACGACACTCCTCCTTTTGTGATGTAGCGGTTCCCTGGATGCTCGGAGCAGTTCCCGATCTCAAGAACTAGGTACGAGCTCTTGTTTCGACCTCCACATACGTCGAGCGCTCTTGGCGTGATTTGTCAAAGAGTTGGTGAGAGGCCAAAAATCATGGTAAGCCCCTTTCTCGTACTCTTTAATAATTCGAACGAGGTGGTTTCGAAATATTAAGATTTTCCATATGTAGGTTTGGGTAAAGACGCGGTTTTGAGGCCCTTGTCCAATGAGGAAGAAATCTTGCCCTCTGTCCCAAAGCCGGTGAAGGGAAATAAAAGGAAAAGATCCTTCGTTCCCAAAGATCCAAAACCGAAGAAGAGGACGACTTGTAAGCAGAAAAAGAATGCCATTCCTTGGACCGTGGAATCAGTTATACATCTAAGGGGTGAAGATGATGAAGAAGAAGAAGAATAAGAAGAAGAAGAAGAAAATGATGGGTCTGCGCTGGCGGCCCGAACGAAGAGAACCACCGATGCCCCATCGGCAGTTAGATCGATGATGCTTCATGAGGCTCCGCCTCGAACTGAGGATATACCGGAGAAAGATTCGGGTGGAGTCCCCGAATTATCGAAGATCGAAGACGCATCTCATCAGAGCCAACGGATGGGGGATATGACTGAAGGGACCCTTGAATCCCTTCGAACCAAAGAGAATGCTCTAGGTGATTCATTTGGGGCAGAGGAAATCGAAGATTCGCCTACCTTTCTCGCTTTTTCCGCAGGGGTAATTCGGGAAGCCCAAGCTCTGGGGGCCCTCGATCTAGACAGGCCTCACGATGGAGAGGATCCCTTTCATGACCTGTTTACTGGTATCGAGGACGTTGCCGGTACTGGTGATGAATCGGATCTTTTTCATGGGATGCGGCAGGCTTTAAATCAGGTAAGCTTTAAAATTATTTTTTTGGTACTGCCTTTATGTTTACTTTTCGTTAACTTCATTTCTTGTTTCTTTGTAGGCAGCAGCAGGTAATCGAGAAGCATGTTCTCGGTCCCAAAACGAGCTGCGTCGATATGAGGCCAACCTTCAACGGGTTACTGATGAGAGTAACTCCTTAAGACTTCTCTTAGGGCAAAGAGAAAAGGAAATAAAAGACCTCCGAGCTGAGTTGGCCAAGGCTTATCGAGATCAGACCGATTTGTCTGAGCAGGTAATGATACTTTTGAAAGCTTATGGGCTTGATACCGGAACGATGGCTAACTTTTCAGTCTCATAGCTGCAGCAAAAAATCGAGATGATCGGGAAGCTTCGTGAGAAGGTCGACGAAATAAAAGTGGAGTCTTTGCAGTGGAAAGAAGGTATGGATCGCTTTGCTGCAGAGAAAGAAACTACTCGAGCCCAGTTATCATCGGCCGAAACCCAACTTCAGAGAATGAAGGAAAAAGGACTGGTTCAAGCAAGAAGAATAGAGGAGCTTGAGGCACGATTGGCATCTGTACTTGCCAAGGCCGAAACCGATGCCGAAAAGGCAAAGGCCGGTGCGGATGCACTCATGGCCGTCTATCAGGCCGATGCTGAAGCTGCCCAGGTCCAAGCAAGAGAGGCAGCCGAGACCGTCGATACTAGAGCACATTGGGTCGCCGAACTAGCTAAGTGTCGATCCCGAAGGGAAACCCTCGAGGAGATCCATGCTGGTGGTTTCGATTTCGCTGAAGAGATAAAAAGGTCCAAAGAGCTCGAAGACGATGCTGAAGCTCTGGTTTTCGATGACGATGATGATGATGGGAGTAAGAGCAGATCCGAGAATGGGGAGAGCCCGATAAAGAAGAGACCGCTCCTGAGGATGACCAAGAAGTTTAGTCCATAGTTTTTACGTTGTAATCAACCATATAGATAATTTTGTATATTGATAATTCTGCCAACTTGCTTCTGTTTTGTGAAGACTTTATTCACGCCTTTATGAATGTTTTCACAAGGATCTAAACAACTTAATCAAATTTGGACTTTGTAGCCTCTATAATCGATCGAGTGTTTTTTCAAACTTGAATTGATATAGCCCTTAGGTTTATTAGTTGAGTCAATGATGCGAACTCGAAGAAATATAGCACATAGGAGTAATGGTCAAGTGAGTGCTTGCTAGAACTCGAAATGAAAGTATCCTGTAGGCTTATTAGTCAAGTGAATGATTCGAACTCGAATTAATGTAGCCCGTAGGCATAATGGTTGAGTGAGTTCTTGCTCGAACTCAAAATAAAAGTCGCCTGTAGGCGTAATGGTCGAGTGAGTGCTTGCTCAAACTCAAAATAAAAGTAGCCTGTAGGTTTAGTAGTCGAGTGAATATTTCAAACTCGAAGTAATGTAGCTTGTAGGCGTAATGGTCGAGTGAGTGTTTGCTTGAACTCGAAATAAAAGTCGCCCATAGGCGTAATGGTCGAGTGAGTGCTTGCTCGAACTCGAAATACGTAATGGTCGAGTGAGTGTTTGCTTGAACTCGAAATAAAAGTCGCCCATAGGCGTAATGGTCGAGTGAGTGCTTGCTCGAACTCGAAATACGTAATGGTCGAGTGAGTGTTTGCTTGAACTCGAAATAAAAGTCGCCCATAGGCGTAATGGTCGAGTGAGTGCTTGCTCGAACTCGAAATACGTAATGGTCGAGTGAGTGTTTGCTTGAACTCGAAATAAAAGTCGCCCATAGGCGTAATGGTCGAGTGAGTGCTTGCTCGAACTCGAAATAAAAGTAGCCCGTAGGCTTAGTAGTCTAGTGAATGTTTTGAACTCGAAGTAATGTAGCATGTAGGCATAATAGTCAAGTGAGTGCTTACTTGAACTCGAAATAAAAATAGCCCGTAGGCTTAGTCGTCTAGTGAATGATTCGAACTTGATGTAATGTAGCCCGTAGGCGTAATGGTCGAGTGATTGCTTGCTCGAACTCGAAATAAAAGTAGCCCGTATGCTTAGTTGTCGAGTGAATGATTCGAACTAGAAGTAATGTACCCCGTAGGCATAATGGTCGAGTGAGTGCTTTCTCAAACTTGAAATAAAAATAGCTCGTAGGCTTAGTCGTCGAGTGAATGATTTGAACTCGATGTAATGTAGCCTGTAGGTGTAATGTTCAAATTTATCTTAATTCTATTTGCGTAACAAATCTCCAAATAGAGGAAGTTTTGTTGGGTATAAGATGTCGGTAAAGAGGAGAACTTTCTTTACAAGTCACTATACATGTGTTCATGTTTCACGCCTGGGTTCGGGCCAACTACATGAGCATGGTTCATTTTCACCATTTGGCTCTTACAACTTTTCCTATTGGAACCCTGTTGTTGCGAAATAACTTTCTTCCATCTGAACTTGATATATTTGAGGGCCTAATGCCCCCCAGTATTCGAGGTCGATTGTAAAGAGGCCTCGGATACTGTTGTAAGTGCAGCACGATCATTGGTTGCCTCGTTAAAAACCTTGCGGAACAACCCATTTGGGATAAAACCGGTCTAAGGGAAAAAGAGTGCAACGCGTGCTTTCAGATCTATGGCTTCGTATCGAAGAATCCATCTTAGCTCCTGATCAGACTTCTGCATGGGTCAATTTTGAAGTGTAAATGAATATGGAGGGGTCGTACCTTAGCAGTAGTATCATTTTAGATGTGATACATTCCAATTGCTTGATAGTTGTTTGCCGTTTATAATGCCGAGCTTGTATGATCTATTTCCGACGTTCTCGAGAACCTGGTAAGGTCCTTCCTAGCTCGCTCCTAGTTTTCCTTCGTTCGGATTTCGGGGATTCAAGGTGACTTTCCTTAACACTAAGTCCACGGGCTTAAAATGGCGGAGCTTGGTTCTTCGATTATAGTATCTTTCAATTTGTTGCTTTTGGGCGGCCAGTTGGACGAGAGCAACTTCTCGTTTTTCGTCCGATAATTCGAGGCTAGCGTTCATAGCCTTGTTATTTAATTCTTCTGTCGTGTATCTAAATCTAGCACTAGGTTCGCCGACTTCGACTGGTATCAATGCTTCGGACCCATATACTAAGAAGAACGGGACTGCCCCTGTACTAGATTTTGACGTTGTTCGATATGCCCAAAGGACTTCGTGTAGGATTTCTCTCCACTTTCCTTTAGCGTCGTTCAACCTCTTCTTTAGGTTTTGAATGATAGTTCTGTTCATTGATTCGGTCTGTCCGTTCCCACTGGGGTGGTATGGTGTTGACAATATCCTTCTTATTTTGTCATCTTCGAAGAATTTTGTCACTTTGCTGCCAACAAATTGTTTCCCATTGTCACATACTATTTCGGCAGGTATCCCGAATCGATATACGATATGATCCCAGATAAAGTCTATAACTTCTCTCTCTCTTATTTTATCGAATACCTGCGCTTCAACCCATTTACAGAAATGGTCAGTCATAAATAAAATAAATTTGGCTTTACCTGGGGTCGATGGCAGAGGGCCGACAATATCCATTCCCCATTTCATGAATAGCCATGGGGATAGGACTGAGTGAAGTTGCTCTCCGGGTTGATGGATCATTGGTGCAAACCTTTGACATTTGTCACATTTTCGAACAAATTCCTTCGTATCTTTGCCATATTGATCCAATAATACCCTGCTCTGATTATTTATCGGACTAATGGATCGGTGCCGGAGTGATTCCCACAAGTGACCTCGTGCACCTCACGTAGGATGTAATCGGTATCTCCCGGACCCAATCATACTGCCAATGGTACATCAAATATCCTTCGGTACAACATTCCATCTAAAGCCAACGTGAATCGAGCAGCCTTAGTCCGTAGGGCCCTTGAATCTTTAGGGTCCAATGGGAGCTTTTCGCTCTTTAAGTATTCAATATACTTATTTCTCCAATCCCAGGTTAAGCTCGTAAAATTTATCTCGGGGTGACCTTCTTCGATCACGGATCTCGAGGGTTGAACGACAGTCCCCGAGCTCAAGTCACCTTCCTCGACCGATGATCCCAAATTTGCAAGTGCATCAGCCTCACTGTTTTGCTCTCGTGGAACATGCTGTAAAGTCCATTGTTTGACATGGTGCAAAGTGACATGTAGTTTGTCCAAATACCGTTGCATTCTATCTTCTCAAACTTCGATTGTTTTGTTTACTTGACTTACCACCAGCAAAGAGTCACATTTGGCTTCAATGACTTTTGCTCCTAAGATTTTAGCTAGCTCGAGACCTGCAATCATGGCCCCATACTCGTCCTCGTTGTTAGTCAACCTGGTAGTTTTAATATATTTCTTAATAGTGTTACCCGTGGGTGGCTTTAAAACTATGCCTAGCCCGGAACCTTTCACATTCGAAGCCCCGTCCGTAAAAAGGGTCCATACCCCCGATGACGTACTCGATTTCAACAGGAGTTCTTTTTCGACTTCGGGTACGAGGTTTGGCATGAAATCGGCCACGAAGTCTGCTAAAATTTGAGACTTGATGGTCGTACGAGGTTGATATTCGATATCGTACCCACTGAGTTCGACGACCCATTTAGCTAATCGGCCAGACAGTTCGGGCTTGTGCAAAATATTACGAAGCGGGTAAGTGGTTAATACACATATGGGATGACAATGGAAGTACGGTCTTAACTTTCTAGAGGCGCTTATCAGTGTAAGTGCCAGTGTTTCTAGGTGCGGATATCTAGTTTCAGCTTCTCCTAAGGTCCGACTTATATAATAAATGGGAAATTGCGTACCTTGCTCTTCCCGAACTAGGACACCGCTTACCGTAATTTCTGATACTGCCAAGTACAAGCAGAGTTATTTGTCTGTTTTTGGAGTGTGAGGTAGTGGTGGGCTCGATAGATATTATTTTAGTTCCTCTAATGCTTGTTGTCATTCCGGGGTCCAAGCGAAATCGTTCTTCTTTTTAAGTAGAGAGAAAAATTTGTGACTTCGATCTGATGATCTCAACTCACCGTCCTGTTAGCCTTTGTATAGCTTTCACGCTGTCCATGATGGTGATGTATTCGATGTTCTTGATTTTATCGGGGTTAATCTCAATTCCCGATTTGACACCATGAAGCCGAGGAACTTGCCCGAACCGACCCCGAAAGCACATTTCTCGGGGTTGAGCTTCGTGTTGTATTTCCTCAAAATCTTGAACGTTTCCTGCAAATGGGTCAAATGGTCCTTTGCGCGCAGGGACTTAACTAACATGTCATCAATATAAACTTCCATTGATTTACCTATTTGTTCTTCGAACATTTTATTTACTAGGCGTTGGTAAGTAACCCCTGCATTTTTTAGCCCGAAGGGCATCACATTATAACAATACGTTCCATATTTGGTGACAAATGAAGTTTTTTCCTGTTCTTCCGGGCTCATCTGGATTTGATATCCGGAGTAGGCATTGAGAAAAGTGAGGGTCGGTTGTGGCATCGATCATGCGATCGGTGTTGGGTAGCGAAAAAGAATCTTTGGGGCATGCTTTGTTCAAATCCTTATAATCCACACACATTCTAAGTTTGTTCCCTTTCTTAGGCACTACAACTATATTGGCTAACCATTTGAGATAGTTTACCTCCCGAATGGACCCGATCTTGAGAAGTTTGGTTACCTCGTCCTTTATGAATGTGTGCTTTACCTCGGACTGGGGTCTTCTCTTTTGCTTTACCGGTCTGAACCTAGGGTCCAAGCTTAGCCAATACGTCGTTATGTCCGGTGGGATCCCCGTTATATCTAAATGAGACCAGGCAAAGCAATCAATGATATCGATAAGAAATTGAATAAGTTTCTTCCTGAGTTCGGGGCTCAACCCCGTTCCCAGGTATACCTTCCGTTCGGGCCAGTGTTCGATTAGTGTGACTTGCTCCAGTTCCTCAATTGTTGATTTGGTGGCATCAGAGTCATCGGGAATCACGAAGGATCGAGGGATCCTCTAATCATTATCTTCTTCGATCTTCTGGTTATCTGGTTGGGCCAAAGCATATGTCTGTGATTGCTATTTGGTATCTCGTTCCCCTTCTGAGCCCGATCCCTCTACTGGCGAAGGCGAGAATATTGGTTTCGCTTCCTCGACGGCGAACATTTCTCTTACGGCTGATTGTTCTCCCACTGTTTCGATTCCTCTCGATGTTGGGAATTTGAGGACCTAGTGTAGGGTCGAAGGTACAACTCTCGTGTTGTGGATCCATGGCCTTCCGAAAAGGGCATTGTATCTCATGTCGCCTTCGATTACGTGAAACTTCGTTTCCTGGATGGCTCTGGCCACATTTATTGGTAGAATTATCTCGCCTTTGGTGGTTTCACATGCTATATTGAATCCGTTTAGAACCATGGTTGCGGGTACGATCTGATCCTGCAGGCCGAGCTATTTTATGACCCTCAATCTGATGATGTTGGTCGAGCTACCCGGATCAATCAACACACGCTTAATCTTAGTTTTATTTATGAGTACGGATATTACCAGTGCGTCGTTATGAGGTTGTATGGCTCCTTCTGCATCTTCATCACTGAAGGATAACGTTCCTATGGGTGTGTAATCTTGAGTTCGAGATCGCTTTTCTCTCACAATCGACATCTTAGTGCGTTTAAGCACTGGTCCCTGAGAGGTATCGGCGCCGCCGATGATCATTTGAATGACGTGCTGTGGCTCTTCTTGTTCGTTTTGCTTGCCGAAATCCTGTTTTTAAAATGTTTCTTCGCCCTATCGCTCAAAAATTCTCGAAGGTGCCCTTTGTTGAATAACCGGGCTACTTCCTCTCTTAGTTGCCTGCAATTTTCTGTTCTGTGGCCATGGGTGCCATGATATTCGTACATTTGATTGGGATTCCTCTAGGCAGGATCGGTCTGCATGGGTCGAGGCCATTTAGTGTTTTGATGCGTTAGATAGCCGATACAATGGCGGATGCATCAATGCTAAAGTTATACTCCGATAACCGAGGTACTTCCTTAGATCCGGCAGGCCTATCGAACCTACTTCTGTTCATCATCCCTCGGGACCCTTGACCTCGATAATTTCTTTTGTTATTTTGCCTGAGGTTATGTCTCGATTCACTGACTCTATGGCTTTCGTTGTACGATTGGTATCTATCCCCGATCAAACCTCGTTCTCGATTAGTATCCCTTCGAACAGCAGGTTCAGACCCCAATTGATCATCTTCGACCCTAATGTTTTATTGGTACCGATTATGCATGTCGGCCCATGTGATGGTTGGGTATTCGATCAGGTTATGCTTTAATCGCCGTGAAGCCGTCGAATTTCGTTCGTTTAAACCTTGAGTGAAAGCCTGAACAGCCCAATCGTCTGTGACTGGTGGTAAGTCCATTCGTTCCATTTGAAAACGAGATACGAACTCCCTCAGCATCTCGTTATCTTTTTGCCTTAACTTGAAGAGGTTCGATTTTCTTGTTGCGACTTTTATGGCACCGCATGTGCTTTCACAAAAGAATATGCTAACATGGCGAAAGAATCGATGGAATTTGGTGGTAGGTTGTTATACCAAATCATTGCCCCTTTCGAGAGGGTCTCTCCGAATTGTTTTAACAACACAGATTCGATTTCATCGTCTTCTAAATCATTGCCCTTGATGGCACATGTGTAAGAAGTGACATGCTCGTTGGGATCGGCCGTTCCATTATATTTAGGAATTTCGGGCATACGAAATTGTTTGGGGATTGGTTTTGGGACTGCGCTCGAGGGAAAAGGTTTTTGCACGAATATTTTTGAATCCAACCCTTTTATCATTGGTGGGACTCCCGGGATCTGATCGACCCTAGAGTTATAAGTTTTTACTTTTTTATCGTTGACTTCGACTCGCTTTGTGAGTTCCTCGATCAATTTAGTAATTTCGGGAGTAGTCCCTGATTCTTGCTCATTTGACTTCACTATGGCTGGCTCCGTTCTGTGGGTAATTTCTCGAGGTGGATTGGGCTCTGGCCTGCTTTGTAGCTGAGTTTGGCTCTGCAACTAAGCTATTGCTGCCTGTTGGGCTTGCAACATTTCAAAAATCACATGCAAGCTAACGTCATTTTCCTCGACGTTGTGGGTATCTCGAGCCGCAGACCGAGTGCCACCATGTATGCTATTCTCGGGTTTAACATGTAGGTTCGCCTCAATGGCTATATGCGAATTAATGTCTATTGGTGCTCTGATCCGAGCTCCAACAACGTTTACAAGTGGTCTTTAAATACCGGGTGTCAAGTTGTTGTTTTTGTCTTGAAGACCGACCCCGTTGTCGATTGGTGAAGCCATTTGATTGATGGTTAATCGTAGCTAATCCGAAATTCAAGATATATTTGGAAACAAGCGCAAAACACAATGGTGTGTTTCTTCAGATTCGTATCAAATAACCACTGTTATCCTTGGCCCCACGGTGGGCGCCAAACTGTTTACCCAAAAAATGGATAGAGTTGAATTTATACGTAGTTTCAAGAATATGTGACGTAACTTAATACAAATTGTAAGGATGAATAGAAATATAAATATGGATTGCAAAGAATGCGAAATAGACAAGGTTGTAAAGAAAATGAATCTTAGGACTCAACAAGTAAAATCAATTTAAGAAGCCTGAAAGAACGATTCTTTACTATGGGAGAATATAGTGTTTTTATTACAATGTAAGCATGGAAAAATTTGCCTTTTCATAAATGATAACCATTCCCTTTATAGTAGAGGGACCTTGCTCTAAGTATAAAAAAAAAAAATACTCAGTGGGAGACCCATGATACATCAGCTTTTCCACAATTTCTGCCAAGATTCTCGCTAGTGGGACTGCAACGGCTTTTGTCTGTGAGCTCGATCTTACCTCGAGCTCTCGATCTTGGTTTGAGCTCGATTCTGACTCGAGTTCTCGATCTTGGCTCGAGCTTGATTCTGACTTGAGCTCTCGAATTGATTCGGGGTCAATGTTGGTTGGTTTCTGGATCATAAGCATGATAGCTTTACTCTGCATCATAGTTTGATTTGGATTCGAGCTCGATAACGATATCGAACTCGACATGGATCGGCCCCTCGGGTTCGAGGCTTGTTTGTTCCATCTTCGGAGTCTCACTTCGATCGATCGATCGTGCGAAGGCCGAAATCTATTTTGACCGTATACAAATTTCTTGTAGCGTTATAAAATCTGAAGTTCCAAAATAAGATCCATTGAATTTTAAAGTGAATGACAACTTAACATTTCTAATTAGTAATTGATATACGTAAATAAACTCCAAATATGTAAAGAATACGAAAAGACACTTCAATATTGGCGATGGTCTTGAAAATTGTTTTATGTACACAGAAGTTAGGAGTTTAGTTCTATTTAAGCACTAACTGAACAAACACTTTACAAGTAATTAACATGTTTGTTACTGTTGACTCTTGGATTAAAAAATCTTAATTAATACTCCCCTGGTCCACAATAAGTGATTTTTTAGTCTTTTTTTTGTTGTTTAAAATATCTGATTTTTTTAGATTTCAAAAATGAATTAATTATCTTTTTCCTACATTGCCCTTGGAGTAAATAGTATTGGAGTATGTGCTAGGAGTGTTTATGTGAAGAGATAGTAAATGTTAATATGATCAATTTCATTGCTAATTAATGTTAAAAGGTGAATTTCTTAATCTGTATGAAAACAGCAAAAAAATTATTTATTGTGGACCAGAAAGAGTAACAGACTACTGGAATGTCGATTTCCTTACGCACTTTATAATTTTTATTGTTGATATACAATTATACATATAAAAATAATACAGCTAATTTATTCCGACGAAGGTTCTATGTCTATCATTGTATCTGCTACTTGGGGTTCTATATAATAAAAAACTAGAATGCTTATTATTTATAATCCATACCAAAGTAATGCTCATTTTTCTAAACTAAATTCAACCATATAGTACTCATTATGATATACCGTCGTTATCGTTATCCATAGAATTAATTCTCTACTTTATTCCTAAAACACTCAAAATTTATTGATCCACAAGACAAAGTAGGATGATGTAGCTCGAACCAAAAAAAAATATTGAAAGTGCATTGAAAATGTAATTAACTAATTGAAAGTGTAGTTTTTAATCATCAACAACAACAACAACAACCCAGTAGAATCTCATTAATAGGGTCTGGGGAGGGTAGTATGTACGCAGACCTTACCCCTACCCCGAAGGAGTAGAGAGGCTGTTTCCGAAAGACCCTCGGCTC
>AWOL01S0096447.1:3340-19700 GCA_000715115.1 Nicotiana otophora
TGTACTTAATTATACAGGATCTGAGGCTGGTGCATCTAGTTACCCGCCCGGCGCGCATACCTGATCTTGGACCGAGACTTCACGGTGAGCTGCCCCTTCTGAGCCGTTCAGCAGCATGTCAGAGTTTTTCTTTTGTTTTTATCTGTCTATTCTGTTTCAGACAGTAGGATAGTCATCTTTTGTATATTCTACTAGTTGCCCACACACTTGTGATACCAAATCTTGGCACGTATTAGTATAATTTGATTTTGGGTTGTAATTCAATAGTTATAACTGCTTCTAGATGTTTCCGTTTGTTTGCCTTAAAAATCCTTTATTTATCAAATGATTTAAATGTAAGTAAAGCTAAATGTTGGAATTGCTTAATAAACAAAAATGGGAAACTACAAAGTTGTTCAATGTTGGCTTGTCCAGCGACGGTGCTGGACGCCATCACGGCCTGACATGGAGTTGGGTCGTGACAACATGGTATCATAGAACTAGGTTCACGTAAGTCTCACAAGTTATGGGAAGGCCTAGTAGAGTATTTCGGATCGGTACGGAGACGTTCGTACTTATTTTCGAGAGGTTATGGGGTGTTAGGAAACTACTCATTATTCATCTCCTATCGTGTAATTAATGGTATACTAAATTTCCTTCTTCTATTCTCTCACAGATGGTGAGTACGCGTACGGCGAACGTTCCAGACTCGGGAGGAGCTGCTTCCCCCGTTGCTAGAGGCTGAGGCAGAGACCGGGGAAAGGCACCAGCTTGAGGTAGGGGGCGAGGGCGTCCTAGAGCTGCCCCAGTAGCACCACCAGCGGATCCAGTGCAGGATCCCATTATTGAGGAGCAGGGCGAGGTGCCTGCCGCAGAGCCAGCCACGGTAGATTTCATGACATCACCAGGCTTTCAGGAGGTCATGGGCCGTATAATGCGGTTCATGGACACCGTGACTCGGATTGGTTTATTTCCAGCGGACCCAGCCACATCTCAGGCAGGAGGGGGAACACAGACCCCCTACTACTCAGGCTCCTGGGTACGCAGTTGCGGTATATCAGACTCTGGGTGCACTACCCATGGGCAGAGCCCAGCCAGTTGTGGCAGCTGTACCTGAGCCTAGACCGGCTGCGGACGGCGATCCGCAGAAGTTATTGGACAGATGGACTAGGTTACACCCTCCTGTCTTCGGAGGTGAGCGTCATGAGGTGAATATTGTAGTAATCAGTTGTAACAAGTAGGGTAACCGAAAGGGACTTACTAAAAAGAACAAGTTTTAGTTTAAGCATATATTTCTGATCTTTAATATTATTATTTTGGCAATTAATTTGTATAACCGAGAGGATTATAATTAGTTGTTCAACTTAAGTAATAATATATAAATGTAATCGTGAGAGGCAATTATACATTTGTGAGAAATAGAAATTGAAGGATAATTTTATCTATTATATAATAGAAATATTAAGTGAAGTTATAATCCCAACAACTTTTTATTATATTTGTGAAAAATAAAATATTTTCTATTGCTCTATTCATGCATTTTTAGTTGGTTAATCCACAACTCAACTCTTCTTGATTTTTTCAAATAGTATTTAAAAGAAGAATCGTCTGTAGAATAAATAAACAAATCTCTGTAATTTCGACATCTTTCTATACTATAATTTGACGGAGTACGTGTTTAAATTTTATACACATCAAGACACTCGTCATGAACAATAGAGGAACAAACAACAGCCAACAAAGTTGTAAGGCTCATAGGAATTTGCCAAGAACCAATTTTGAAGAAAACGATTACCGACAGGAGCAGTACCCGATCCGAGTGATCACCGAAAAAATAAGGCCAATGCAAAAACAGTGGCAAACAAAAATAGCTATATCATCAATTTAATAATGGGTATAATATTAGTCAAACAAATACAATGTCAAGAGACCCGAGAACCAGCGAATTCATGATGGAATCACTACAACAAACGGTGACAAGGCCAGTTTGGAGCGACACCAGTGATGAAACAACACAAAAGAGGGGTTGCCGGTGATGGCAGTTTACGGCCAGTTCTAAAAAAAATAAACTCTGGCGTGGTTTGCTTTTCTAGCAAGGGGAAGTTTCGGATTTGTATGTGTATAACCTGCAAGAAAGATACTAAATAAAAGAGAAAGAAGAGCAAAGATCATATGGGATTGTTGGTTCTGTCAAGTCGGTGGTGGTGGTACTGGTAGCAGTCGCCAACCAGTGGTCAAATCTGATAACGACTGCGTGAACAGTAGCAGCGGCATGTAGGGTAAAGATAGTGGGGTCGTCTGCTCTTGAAGAAAAGGAGAGGGGGAGAATGGAGGAGCATGAAAGAAAACAAAGGGGGGAGGGTCGATGTTGAGGTGGCCGACCAATATTATTTCCGGCACCGACAGTGGCCAAGGGAGAGAGACGACTAATCTTCCATAAAATGAGATAGAGAGGGGGGGGGGGGCAACTTAGGGTTAAAACCCTTTGAATAAAAGGGGGTCCCCCCCTCAAAGACTCTTTAATCTATTGGAGTAGTTATTATCCAAGGACAAAAAGTTGATAGGAAATCCTAGTATTTGAAAATAGGATAATTATCAATAAATTATTTTGAAATTCAAAAAAATACATAAAATAGTAGTATTTAACTAATTGCAATAAAATAATAAAAATTCTCGTATTTTACAAAAAAATGATAATTATCAATAAATTGTATTAAAGCTAAAAATGTACAAAAATATTATATTTTACTATTAAGGACTAGAAAGCCTGCTGATATTAATTTTTAAATACGGTGAGCCAAAATTGGGTGTTAACACCATTGAGGCAAAGAAGGTGAGGTGATTCATCAAGGGATTGACTTATGGCATCAAGACTACTATGGCTCGAGGGTCAGAGATTTGGACTAGGCTGTGGATATAGCTCGGAGGATCGATCATATTCGTATTCAGGGGAGAGAGGCTTTGATGAGGGATAAGAGGCCTCGTCGTTCTCGTAGTTTCAGTAGTACCTCATCAAGATGTAGGGGTCAGTTTGGTAAAGGCCATTATGGTAGACCAGCTTATTCTACACAACATGTAGGCAGGGGTGCAGTGTCTCGACCATCTTTTAGCACTCCAGTTTCATCATATTTTAGTGACTTCCCAGTGAGTTCGTACCATGCTCTGTTTGTTCAGGGTTCTTCTAGTGGGTATTCGGGTCATCAAGGGCAGATTCAGGTTTGACAACCTCCATCAGCTAAGGGTTGTTATGAGTACGGAGAGCATGGCCATATGAGGAGGTATTTCTCAGACTTGCTAGAGGCACAGCTCCGCATATTTCTCAATCTGTGGTCCACGCCCCAGTTTCTTCATCCCATGCCCAGTCAGTTAGAGGGGGAGGTCAGGCAGCTAAAGGGTTACCTAGAAAAGGGGTCCAAGTTGGTGGTGGTCAGGCTCGTTGCTACACTTTTTCAGTTAGACCTGAGGTGGTAACCTCAGATGCAGTGCTTACATGTATGGTTTCAGTCTGTCATAGATATGCTTATGTGTTGTTTGATTCGGGGTCTACTTATTCATATATGTCATCATATGTTGCTCCTTATTTAGATATGCCTCATGGTTCTCTTGATATTCATGTTCATGTATCTACACCCGTTGGTGATTCTATTATGGTGGATCGTGTATATCGATCTTGTATTGTTACTATTGGGGGTTATGAGACTAGGGTTGATCTTCTAGTGCTGAATATTGCAGATTTTGATGTGATTTTTATTATTGGTTTTCTATCATGTTATTCTTGATTGTCATACTAAGACAGTAATGTTGGCTATGTCGGGATTGCCAAGGTAGGAACGGAGGGGTTCGCTTAGTCACACCCTTAGTAGGGTGATTTTATTTCTGAAGTCTCAATGGATGATTGAGAAGGGGTGTTTGACGTATCTGGCTTTTGTTAAAGATACTAGTGTTGATACTCCTACTGTTGATTCAATCCCAGTGTTGAGGGAGTTTTAGATGTATTTTCTATTGACCTACCGGGCATGCTACTAGATAGGGATATTGATTTTGATATTAATTTGGTATCGGGCACTCAACCCATATCTATTTTACCGTATTGCATGGCTCTAGTTGAGTTGAAGAAATCAAGAAGCGGTTGTAGGAGTTGTCGGATAAGTGATTCATCACGTCTAATGTATCTCTTTGGCATGCACCAGTGTTATTTGTGAAGAAAATAAATGGTTATATGAGGATGTACATTAATTATAGGCAGTTGAACAAGGTCACTATTAAGAACAAGTATCCATTGCCTCGTATTAATGATTTGTTTGATCAACTTCAGGGTGCCAAAGTGTTCTCGTGGATTGATTTCAGATCGGGTTATCACCAGTTGAAGGTTAAGGCTTCAGACATCCCTAAGAGGGCATTATGAATTCTTGGTGATGTGCTTTGGTTTGATTAATGCCCCGACAACTTTCATGCATTTGATGAATAATATGTTTCAACCATATTTGGACTCTTTTGTCATTATATTCATTGATGATATCTTGGTGTATTCCCGTAGTAGGGAGAAGCATGAGCAACATTTGAGGATTGTGCACCAGATTCTGAGGGAAAATAAGTTGTATGCTAAATTTTCTAAGTGTGAGTTTTAGTTGTATTCTCTAGCATTATTGGGCCACGTGGTGTCTAGTGATGGCATTAAGGTGGATCTGAAGAAGATTGAGGCGGTTCAGAGTTTGCCTAGACCTTCTACAGTTACAGAGATTAGGAGTTTCTTGGGTTTGAAAGGCTATTATCGTCGCTTTGTGGATGGGTTCTCATCTATTGCATCCCTATTGACCAAGTTGAATCATAAATGTATCCATTTTAGATAGTTTTATGAGTGTGAAGAGATCTTTCAGAAGATCAAGGCATCTTTGACTACAACCCCAGTGCGGGTGTTGCCCACATGTTCGGGGGTCATACACAGTATATTGTGATGCTTCATGTGTAAGTATTGGTGTGGGTGTTGCCTACATATTCGGGGGTCATACATAGTGTGTTGATGCAGGGTGGTAGGATAATTGCTTGTGTGTCACGGTAGTCAAATACCTATGAGAAGAATTATCTGGTTTATGATTTGGAGTTAGCAGCTATTGTGCATGCACTCATGATTTGGAGGAATTACTTGTATGGTATGTCATGTGAGGTCTACATTGATCATAAAAGTCTTCAGCACTTATTCAAGCAAAATAATTTGAATTTGAGGTAGCGAAGGTGGCTTGAGTTGCTTAAGGATTATGTCATCATTTATCTTGTATCATCCGGGTAAGGAGAATGTTGTAACATATGCTTTGAGTAGGAAGGCGAAGAGTATGGGGAGTTTGGCATTCATTCCAGCTGAGAAGAAGCCTTTGACTATGGATGTTCAGGCATTGGCTAACAGATTTGTGAGATTAGATATTTTTGAGCCTAGGAGAGTTCTTGCTTATATTATTATACAGTCATTTTTGTTTAAGCGCATCAAGGCTCGCCAATATGATAATCCCCATTTGCTTGTCCTTAAGAAAACAGCATTGCGAGGTGGTGCTAAGAAGGTGACCATTGGTGATGATAGTGTGTTGTGACTTTAGGGTTGGATTTATGTTCTCAATGTTGATGGCTAGAGGGAGTTGATTCTTGGGAAGGCTTATAGTTCGTGGTGTTCTATTCATCCAGGTGCTACAAAGATATATAGTAACTTAAAACAACATTATTAGCAGGCGAAGGATGAAGAAAGATATTGTTGGACATGTTTCGCATTGTTTGAATTGTCAGTAGGACAAGTATGAGCACCAGAAACAAGGTGGTTTGATTCAGTGGTATACTAGAGTGGAAGTGGGAGCACATTACTATGGACTTTGTAATAGGATTTCCATAGACCTTAAGGAAGTTTTATGATATTTGGGTTATTGTGGATTGACTAGGTCTGCGAATTTCATTTAGTGATGACTTCTTACACTTTAGAGAAGTTGGCTCAGTCTACATCAGAGAGATTGTCTGTTTGCATGGTGTGCTAGTTTATATTATATCGGATCATGGTACGTAGTTTACATCGCACTTTTGGAGAGTTGTTCAGAGAGAGTTGGTCATGTGGGTAGAGCTTAGCGCTGTATTTCACCTACATATAGATGGGCAATCCGAGCGAACCATTCATATCCTTGAGGATATGTTGAGAGCTTGTGTCATTGATTTTGGATATAAGTTGGATTAACTTCTACCAATGGTGGAGTTTGCTTATAACAATAGCTACCGGTCTAATATCCAGATGGATCCGTATGAGGCCTTATATGAGAAGGTTCGTGATGTGGCATTCATGGAGGATGGGTATGTTATTCTTAGAGTTTCGCCTATGAAGAGCGTGGTGAGATTTGGGAAGAAGGAAAAGTTGAGACCTCGATATATTGACCTATTTGAGGTTTTAGAGAGAGTTGGTGAGGTAGCTTACAAGCATGCTTTGTCACCTAGCTTGTTGGGAGTCCATCCGATATTTCATGTTTTCATGTTTCAGAAGTATTATGAAGACAAGTCACATGTGTTGGATTTTAGTTCAGCGTAGTCGGATAAGAATTTGGCTTATGAGGAAGATCTAGTGGCCATTCTAGATAGGTAGATTAGGAAGTTGAGGTCGAAAGATATTGCATCGGTAAAGGTTCGGTGGAGAGGTCAACCGATCTAGAAATTGACTTGGGAGATCGAGCATGATATGCAGAGCAGATATTCTCATCTTTTTGGCATTCCAGGTATGATTCTAAACCAGTTCGAGGATGAACCTTTGTTTTGGAGGGGAAAAATGTAACGCCCTACTGGTCGTTTTGTATATTAGAGCCATGCTTCCCTATTTGATGCTTTCCGAATGTTTGTTTGATGGTTCTGACTTGCGGGGATGGTTGGTTTGGTTTCTGGAAGGTTTGAATGTGAATTGGAACACTTAGTTCCATCTTTGGAAGCTTAAGTTGTAAGAGTTGACCTAGGGTTTGACTTTTGAGTGTACAACCTCGAATTGGTGAGTTGATGGTCCCAATAGGTTCGTATGATAATTTTTGACTTAGGAGTATTTTCGTGATTTGGACATTCCTAGGAGGTTTTGACTCTATTTGCCAAAAGTTGGCAATTTAAAAAATTAGAGAGTTTGTAGGTTTGACCGATAGTTGTCTTTTGTATTATGGACTCTAATTGTGGTTTTGGGGCCTATCTGGAGGTAATGAAAGTGTGTGCAAAGTTTGGTTGCAATGCGGAATGTTTAAGTATGATTCAGACGTATTTGGCGAAGTTGGAAAGTTTGGAAATTAAGAGATAGATTTTGATCTTCGATTCTTGATTTTGATATTATTTTGGATGTTTTGAGATTTGGGATAAATTTGGATAACGTATTTGTCCTTGTTGGTATGATTGGACTGTTGCTGGGAGACTTGGGTGAGTTTCGGGGCGATTTCGGACCATACAAGTGTTGCTGGAACTTTTCTGATTTTTAGTGCATCTTGCACTTACGGAGGAAGGTGCGGAGGCCGCACCTGCAATGTATGGTTCACATTAGTGAACGTCCAAGTTTTTTAGCTTGGACGCACCTGCGGCTAGTTGTACGCAGGTGCGAGGTTGCGCCTGCGAGATAGATTGCGCGCCTGCGGAGGTTGGTCATGCATGGGGAGGTCGCGCCTATAGAGTTTTGTCGCACCTACGCTTTCACATATGCTTGTGATGGTCACAGAAGAGGAGAGGAGCCTGAGGGTCAAAGCTCGAATATGCGAGGCTTTGGCCGCAGCTCGCAGATGCGCGTTTTTGGAGCGCAGATACGAGAGGCCTAACAACTTGATATATTTTGAGGTTTTTGCTCATTTTTCATTATTTTGAGTTTTGGAGCACGGGAAGAGGCAATTTTGGAAGGGATTTTTACTATTATTTTGAGTGTTGATTTCTACCTAGATTTGATTATATATTCTTGATTCTCCATTTTAACCCCTAAACCAAGGATTTAAAGTGTAAAAATTGGGGTTTTGGATATGAACTTAAGAGAGTGCATTTTAAGGATTTGAGGGTTGATTTGGACTTGAATTTGAAATCTAATTACATATTTGGACTCGTGAGTTTATGGATAGTGAGGATCTACCCCTAGACGCGGATTTTGACCATATAGGCACGAGTTGACCTTTTGAGATTTGATAAAAACTTGGAGCTTTATTGTTTATATTTGATTTCTATAGTATTATTTGACTTTATTAAGTAATATTTGACTAGATTAGAGTTGTTTGGAAGTGAATTTGAAAAAAAGAAGCTATTTTGGAAGGTTAAAGGTATTCGCGGGTGGAGGTAAGTCTCTTCACTATCCTTGTAACGGGAAATTCTCCCATAAATGATGTATTCTCTACTTGCTACATGATTTAGGTGCCACATGTATGCGAGGTGACGAATGCATATGCGTAGCTAGGTTATGAACGCAAAGTTAGGCTGGAATAATGCCTTATTTGAACTATGTGAATTGTCTATCTATGTTTCATTGATTCTATGACTATGTGATGAGGCTTATCTATTATTAGAAGTCATGCATAGGGTTTTTGCTTGTTGATTTGGCCGTATTCATATTCTAGCCTTGCTTGACTTATGATTTAATGATTATTGGCTCTTGTTTCTCATGTTTGATATCATGATCACAATTAAGAATATTAAATGAACATATTGTACTATTATTGAAAGTTATAATTACATGATTAGTCATAGTCATCTCTTATTCATATTAATCTTCATTCGCATTTTTATTACTGTGTCATGGTGTTTCTTTATCACATCATCTCACGTGCATATACATGAGTTTTGAGAGTTGATTTATGAGGAAAGTTGAGAATTTTGGCACGAAAGATATTATGAGCAGATATTAATAATGGATTACAGTATTATTAGTGGATCGAGTTGCATGTCGCAACATCGCTTGGATATTGATCTGTCCCTCCGAAGCCAGGTGATTACCCATGTTATTTTGGGCCTTGTGAGCGCAGGCACCCATGATTTGGTGTTTAGTTTGGATATATGGCTAGTGTCGGGCATATGGATTGGTATTGTGAGGTGTTGATATTAAATCACGAGCATGCATATGCATCCTAGATTCATATAATAGCTCTCATATATAAATATTGATTGGTTTATATCATGATTTCTTTTAAAAGTAATTGAGATATTTGACATTGAATTGTATTTCCTTTGTCCGAAAAGCATGTTGTTACACCTCCTTTTTTTGATGATTGTGGAAAGGAGTTTTTTCAATTAAAGTGATAATATTTAATTTTTTTATTTTTTTTATTTTTAGGAGTCTCCACTTGGAATTATTTGATTTTGGGGTTCCAAGTCACCAATTTTAAAATTTCTAATCAAGAAAAAATTTGACTCTGAATTGTGATCCGCAAACGTAGAAGACCGGATAAGAAATCCTGTTGACTGGAAAAGGTGTAAGGCACTCCATGAATCTCATGGTTCTAGCACAGTCGCTTAGTAATTCATACTTGACTTAATTAATTTTTGAATATTCTATGTGTAAAGGGTTTTATGCATATTTACCTTTAACCTCTTTTAATTGTTTATTTAATAAATTATGAAAATTATCTTGAACAAGTCACGCGTACGTGCACTTTCATGTGTTAAAAATTCATGACACACGTACGTACCCACAATTAATAACATTTATTATTATTTGGAATTAGTTTGTCAAGTCGCAGGAACGCACACTTAAATTTTAATTTATGGATCATAGATATGCCACACGAATGCACCCATAACTATGATAGTTAATTTAGTTAATCGTACCTAAAAGCATGCTAGCGTATATTGTGAGTTATTTCCTAAGTTTGAGAGTTTTTGTAAAGGCCAAAGATTATGGAATTGTTTGTGAAGAAAGGTATTCGATTCAATCTCGTTACCAAGTTATGAAGTATTTACAACTTGAAGAATAACTAATAATTTCCTTAATAACTACTAAAGAAGTAACTAAAGTGAATAATTATTTAGGAATTATTTGAGACCTTAATAAAATCGTTGAAGTCTTAAAAGTTTTGAATCTATTTCGGCTTATCAGCAGTCCTAGCATCGTTTCTTCTTTGATTTTAGTCTATAGATTCCAAGTGAATAAATATGACAGAGATCATTATCGATTTTTGTTATAAAGAAAATACATTTAAACAAGTGCAAAGGAAATGGAATAGAGCTGACGGATTTATGAAAGGACTTATTGGATTATTGAATAATCTAAGAGTTTTGGGCTCGAAGTGAAGCCAATTCTAGCAGAATAGTGACAAATAAGCTATATGAGCCTGAAAGAATTAGTCTTGTTAAAGTTAGGCCTTGAATGATCAACTACATAAAGCTAGATGCCAATGAAGGTCGGCCCAACGACCTTTGTAAGGTCTTAGTCTTTCAGCTTATGGCCACAAATCAATTAAAAACTTGGTCATGAATATAAGAGTTATTACAGACATGGCCATCAATAGATTAATCAACTCTCAAATTTTTGCAAGAATAAAAATCAGTACGTTTACATTCAGGTTCCTCTGGTTCTATTTTTTACCAATTCCGTCCATCACCCTGTAGCCACTATGGTGGCCTTAAGTCTTCAAGACTTGATCAAGTCTCAGGATCCCAGCACTAACAACCATGTTCCATTTCATGGTGCCATTTTTAAAATCAATCACTAATATATGAATCAGAAATATTAAGGAAGTATGTTGTAACTTTAAAGCAATTCACATATTTCTCTATATCTAAAAATCAGTAGAGAACATGCTTAATTTAAAGCTTAAACAGGCATAATTCATAACACTTCAAACACTATATTATTAAATCGTGAAATTGAGTGGACAAGCAATAAGTCAATTTGAAACTCACAGACTTGATCATTTAAGTAAGTGTAGGTATAGAGTTTTTGAATGTTTACCTAATATACTTAAAACAAGCTAGATGAGCCAAATAAAGGCTCAGAAAGAATAGGATGGAGCTTATCAATTATATGAACAGCCTTGAACAACTCAAAACTAGTAGAAAAATTCAAAAAACTTTGAGCTCAAATTTCAATAGAAATCAGTGACTAAAACCAAACAAGATCATCTAAATCTTCTCGAATTTTCTTAGTTTTATCGGAGTTTTATGTAAAAATTGCATGGGGCGACCTATTTGGTCGCCCCTTTTTAATTTATACCCGTTTTATTTTTTCATTTGCATCTGTACCCATATTTTTGTTAAAAGCATTTTAAAAAGATGATTTTGTCCTTCTTTAATAAAAGACTATTTACAAACTGCATGACAAAAGCTTAAGCATCTTTAGGCTGAAGTTTTAGCAAATAAACTAAAAAACTTCAGCTTGTTTAGACTGAAGTTTCGGATAAAACTCAGGACAAAACTGTAGACTGCGTTACAAAACTTCAGCATATTTTGGTATGAAGTTTTAGCAAATGAACTAAATAATCTCAGCATGCATTAGCAAAAACTCTTTAGAAATTATATACTGCAAGACAAAAATTTAAGCATGTTTAGTGTGAAGTTTTAGCAAATGAACTAAAAAACTTCAGCATGTTTAGTGTGAAATTTTACCAAATGAACTAAATAACTTTAGCATGTTTTGTCTAAAGTTTTAGCAAATGAACTAAATAACTTCAGCATGCATTAGCAAAAACTCATTAGAAAATTACATACTACAAGACAAAAACTTAAGCATGTTTAGTCTGAAGTTTTAGCAAATGAACTAAAACATTTAAGTATGTTTAGTCTGAAGTTTTTAGCAAATGAACTAAATAACTTAAGCATGTTTAGTTTGAAGCTTTAGCAAATGAACTAAATAACTTAAGCATGTTTAGTATGAAATTTTAGCAAATGAACTAAATAACTTAGCATGTTTAGTATGAAGTTTTAGCAAATGAACTAAATAACTTCAGCATGTTCAGTCTGAAGTTTTAGCAAATAAACTAAATAACTTCAGCATGTTTAGACTGAAGTTTCGGATAAAATTCATGACAAAACTGTAAACTGCAGGATAAATAACTTCATCATGCATTAGCATGAAGTTTTAGCTTCAATGTGAACAACTTCATGCTATATTAGCATGAAATTTTAGGTTCAACATGAAACAACTTCATGCTAAATTAACATAAAGTTTTAGCTTCAAGGTAAAACAACTTCATGCAAGTGTGATTCTGAAGATGAATTTGGACAAGTTTCTGATTTTTTATAAAGTTGCTGAGATGAGAGGAGGAGATCGTTTTATATCTTTTGTCAGGGGTGTAATTATCATATTATTACGGATTTTTTGTAAGATGTCTACCAAATCAATAATTTTAAAAAATAGTGTACATGTTAAAATGTGGCACAAATATAGGGTACGACTGCGAATCCCCCGAGTTTTATTCACTCAGAAATTTCTTTTTTTTCAGCTGGCGTTTCTCTCCAAAGAATTAGAAGAATAGTGTCGAAATTTCTCACAATTTGATGCTCTAAGTCTCAAGATAATGATCTTTTTCGTCTCTTTTTTCAAGTGAGAGAGGTGAGATTATATTGGGTCTCTTCTAGGGTTTCCTTATCTTCCCTCAATCCCCTTTTTACCCCTCTTAGCTAATGGATCCTATGCTCCTAGCCAATAGGAATGCTTTCATCTCTTTCCTAGCAGCTTCTAGGAAATTATTAAAGATTCCCCTATGTTATTTTCTTTTTTAAACCTCAATATCCCTCTGTCTTATCTCTTTATACATATAACACCCCGAAAATTTTTAAAGTACTTAAGTGTAAGGCCTGGTAAAATTTGCAAAAAAAATAATATTTCATGGTGCCGGACTATGCTTACGTGTTTGAGGATTATAGAAATTCTTCGCGGCTCGGACCTTTTGGGTTGGACAATGCACAGGAAAGAAAAGAAAAATTTTTGCCGGAAAAGTGCGTTTATGCGGTCCATTATGCAACCGCATAATCACTCTGCAGGCCGCATAATGGCCGCAGAAGTGAGCAGAAGAAGGGCCAGTTCAAGAAAATTTTGCGGTCGATTATGCGACCGCATAGTGACCGTATACACAGACATCTTTTTTGATCATTTTATCAGCAATTATGCGACCGTAGAACTGTTCCGGAGCTCCATTTTTGGGTTTTTAAAACCCGACCCTATTTCGTTAAATACACTCTTTGGGTCATTTTTGAGCTATTATGTGACATTCTAGAGTGAGTGAGGGTGCCCTAGAGTGAAAAGGTGATCTTCAATAATTTATTCAATTCTTACTCAAGTTTTGGAAGATTTAGAAGGGAAGCTCACTAGGTCTTCATCCTAGAGGTAAGATTCTACACCCTAAACACTAATTTCGAAATCTTCTGAAAATGGGTAACTAGCAAGGTAATATTTAGGCATGAGAGTTATTTATTTTACATGCATGTGTTATCAAAGGGTGTAGGAAGATTGTTGAGCTAAAAATGGTAAAGCTTGAATTGTGGGATGATGGAATCCTTCATAAAAAAGACATTAAAACATTATGCACATCTAATGTTTGATAAAATGCTCAAGTGAGCTAGAACCATAATCATCTTCTAAATTTTGATTCAATTTGTTATATTTCTACAATAGATTGAAGTTTCTAAGAATTCCAGAATGTTTTAGAGTTTAAGGAAGCTCAAGTGAGGTATGTTGGCTAAACTCTTACACACCTTGATTTGAATTGTATTTGTTGTTGTTGATGATGATGATGATAATTGAAATTGATAAGGTGAGCATGAAATACTGAATATGGCCAACGTGCCAAGAATGATCTTATAATTATGGCCATTAGTGCCAATGAGATGAAAAGATGTGAAAGTAATACGAAACGCGATGATTGATATAAAAAGGTTGATGTCTCAAATAAGACAGCCTAGCCGGTCGGGTCGTGATCGGACACCATGTCGCACCCATGGTGGTGATTGTGCTGGAAATTGTAATTGAAATGGTAATTGTGGTCGATGTCCCTAATGGATAGCCTAGCCGATCGGGTCATGATCGGACTCCTTGTTAAAGACGGTGGTATTGATATTGAGAAAAAATGTGGTTGATGTCTCTAATGAGATGGCCTAGCCGATCGGGTAGTGACCGGACTCCGTGCTGAGAGTACGGTGGTACTGGTTTTGTGAATAATGGTATTGTGACTAATGGTATTGTGGACAATGGTATATCAATACTAAAAATCTCCCAATGTGAGATATGAGAATTAATTTGAACACTGTCTTGATCCTAAATTNTTCCCCTATGTTATTTTCTTTTTTAAACCTCAATATCCCTCTGTCTTATCTCTTTATACATATAACACCCCGAAAATTTTTAAAGTACTTAAGTGTAAGGCCTGGTAAAATTTGCAAAAAAAATAATATTTCATGGTGCCGGACTATGCTTACGTGTTTGAGGATTATAGAAATTCTTCGCGGCTCGGACCTTTTGGGTTGGACAATGCACAGGAAAGAAAAGAAAAATTTTTGCCGGAAAAGTGCGTTTATGCGGTCCATTATGCAACCGCATAATCACTCTGCAGGCCGCATAATGGCCGCAGAAGTGAGCAGAAGAAGGGCCAGTTCAAGAAAATTTTGCGGTCGATTATGCGACCGCATAGTGACCGTATACACAGACATCTTTTTTGATNCGGGGTCATGTATCTTTTGTTTGAGGTATAGCCAGGGCCTTATTGCCGGCATTATCATTATACTCTTCTTTATCTATATAGGCTCTGTAGACATAGTGTGAGTTATGTATTGGTGCTGGAAAAGACAAACTATGTTATGATGTGGACGTGTTACTTGTCCATTTGAGACTTTAAAAATGATGAAACTATTGGAAATGAATTGGTATTGTAGACATGAACACATTTTCGTCTAATTAATAATAATATGTATTATCTCTATTCATGGATGAATTTGGGTAGAATAAAATCTAGCAGGCTTGCTCGGTCGGGTTCACTCGGTTGAGCGCCGGTCGCGCTCCTCGATTTTGGGGCGTGACAATACAACTCAACTTTATCCTTCTAGAAACTTCCTTTTTATAATTTCTTGATAATGTCACGCCCCGACCTTGGGAATGAGACCGACGCTCAACCGAGATACCCGGGTCGAGCAAGCCTGTACAATACCTTCTACCCAACTCGCCCATGAATAAAGAGAAGATATAATTATATCGTTAATGAAACATTAAGGAGATTCCATGAGCAATGCCAATTCCATTACCCTTAGTCACTTCATTTTATAGTCTTAAAATAAATACCCAATTATAGTTTGAAGTGGAATATGTAATACACATACGACATTACTATCTTGACTTTCCCAATACCAATACACAACCCACACTATGTCTACGAAGCCTCTAATAGATACAAAAGAGTATAATGGTAGTGCCGGCAACAAGGCTCCGACTATACCTCAAAACATAATACACACAAAATAAAAGATGCACGACCCCGAAATGAAGTGAGGCTCACCAAGTCAACTGGGAAGAGAGTATACCACTATCATTGGTCAATGCCTTCTGCCGTGGAACTACCTGCATCCATTAAAGATGCAGCGCCCCCGGAAAAAAGAGACGTTAGTACATGTCAAATAGTACTAGTATGAAAATCAAACATGAAACACCTATGCAAGTGAATATGATGAATCATGGTAACAAAAAAATCTTAGATAGCCGTTAAAGCCATAGCAAATTTATTAAGAGCTTTCAATAACATTTATAAATTTGTAAGTCGGGGATCCTCTACAACAACCTTTACACAAAACGGTCATGCCGCCTCACCCCAATATATGCGGGTGGAGGTGTGTTCACAATACCACAAACTCTACACAAAGCGACCCTGCCGCCTCACTCCAATGTATGCGAGTGGAGGTGTATTCACAATACCACAAACTCTACACAAAGCGGCCGCCTCACCCCAATGTATGTGGGTGGAGGTGTATTCACAATACCACAAACTCTACACAAACGGCCTCGCCGCCTCACACAAATATATGCGGGTGGGGTGTATTCACAATGCCACACTTTGGATTCCCAAAACGATAATAGTTTGTACAATAGAGCTCCCTTTCAAATCAACCATTTGGCACTTTTGGCCTTAGCAAGTGTAAGTTCATAAGGTTTTATTATATGTGAAGTAAGTGTTTAATCACATTGATTTCATACAAGATCTTCTTCCCAAAAGGGGTATAACATAATTAAGTCAAAAATAGAGNATATGCGGGTGGGGTGTATTCACAATGCCACACTTTGGATTCCCAAAACGATAATAGTTTGTACAATAGAGCTCCCTTTCAAATCAACCATTTGGCACTTTTGGCCTTAGCAAGTGTAAGTTCATAAGGTTTTATTATATGTGAAGTAAGTGTTTAATCACATTGATTTCATACAAGATCTTCTTCCCAAAAGGGGTAT
>AWOL01S0096456.1:0-12500 GCA_000715115.1 Nicotiana otophora
CCCATTGGGAAGGCGTGGGCTATTGTAGCCCACGCCTTAGGTCATATTTAATGGGCCGGAAAAATTTTAGGCTTATCGAGTTCGGGGGGCCTAGCCCACTCGGAAGGCGTGGGCTATTATAGCACACGAAAATATGGGAATCGGGCGGAATTCTAATTTTTTTGCCGAAAAACACTAAACATGAGGAACGATCATGGCGGGGCGGTGACTATGGTTCCTTAGGTCTTATTTGATGGCCCGGAAAAATTTTAGGAGATCGGGGTTCGGGGGTCGTGGGACCACTTGGAAGGCGTGGGCTATAGCACATGAAAATATGGGAATCGATCGGAATTTAGTTTTTTGGCCGTAAAATGCAAGAAATGAGGACCGATCATGGCGGGGCAGTGACTATGGTTCCTTAGGTCGTATTTGATTCCCCGGAAAAATGTTAGGCGATCCGGCTCTGAGAGGCCATACCCATTGGGAAGGCGTGAGCTATTATAGCACACGAAAATATGGGAATCGGGCGGAATTCTAGTTTTTTGGCCGAAAAATGCAAAAAATGAGGAATGATCATGGCAGGGAGGTGACTATGGTTCCTTAGGTCTTATTGGATGGCCCGAAAAAATTTAGGTGATCCGAGTCCGGGGGGCCCGGCCCACTCGGAAGGTGTGGGCTATAGCACACGAAAATATGGGAATCGGGCGGAATGCTAGGTTTTTGGCCGAAATAATGCAAAATATGAGGAACGATCAGGGCGGGGCGGTGACTATGGTTTCTTAGATCGCATTTGATGGCCCGGAAAAATTTTAGGAGATCGGGGTTCGGGTGTCCTGTGACCACTTAGAAGGCGTGGGCTATAGCACACGAAAATATGGGAATCGATCGTAATTTAGGTTTTTGACCGTAAAATGCAAGAAATGAGGACCGATCATGGCGGGGCGGTGACTATGGTTCCTTATGTCGTATTTGATTCCCATGAAAAATTTTAGGCGATCCGGCTCCAAGTGGCCCTACCCATTGGGAAGGCGTGAGCTATTATAGCACACAGAAATATGGGAAGCAGGCGGAATTCTTGTTTTTTGGCCGAAAAATGCAAAAAATAAGGAATGATCATGGCGGGGAGGTGTCTATGGTTCTTTAGGTCTTATTTTATGGCCCGAAAAAATTTAGGTGATCCGTGTTCGGGGGTCCGGCCCACTCGGAAGGCATGGACTATAGCACACGAAAATATGGAAATCAGGTGGAATTCTAAGTGTTTTGCCGAAAAACGCAAAATATGAGGAACAATCAGGGCGGGCCGGTGACAATGGTTTCTTAGGTCATATTGATGGCCCGGAAAAATTTTAGGCGATCGGGGTCTGGGGGTCCCGGGACTATTTTTAAGGCGTGGGCTATAGCACATGAAAATATGGAAATCGGGCAGAATTCTACATTTTTGGCCGAAAAATGCAAAATGTGAGGAACGATCATGGCGGAGCGGTGACTATGGTTCCTTAGGTCGTAGTTAATGGCCCGAAAAAATTTTAGACATTCCGAGTCCGGGGGGCCCGGCCCACTCGGAAGGTGTGGGCTATAGCACACGAAAATATGAGAATCAGGCGGAATTCTAGTGTTTTCGCTGAAAAACACAAACAACTAGGAACGTTCATGGCGGGGCGGTGACTATGGTTCCTTAGGTCGTATTTTATGGTACGGAAATAATTTAGGCGATCGGGGTCCGGGGGTACCTACCCATTGGGAAGGCGTGGGCTATTATAGCATACGAAAATATGAGAATCGGGCGGAATTCTAGTGTTTTGGCGGAAAAATGCAAAACTTGAGGAACAATTATGGTTGGGAGGTGACTATGGTTCCTTAGGTCTAATTTGATGGCCCGAAAAAAATTTAGGTGATCCGAGTTCGGGGGGCCAGGCCAACTCGGAAGGCGTGGACTATAGCACACGAAAATATGGAAATCACGCGGAATTCTAGTTGTTTTTGCCGAAAAATGCAAAATATGAGGAACAATCATGGCGGGGCAGTTACTATGGTTCCTTAGGTTGTATTTGATGGCCCGAAAAAGTTTTAGGCGATCGGTGTCTGGGGGTCCCGGGACCACTTGGAAGGTGTGGGCTATAGCACACAAAAATATGAGAATCGGGCGGAATTTTAGTTTTTTGGCCGAAATATGCAAAACATGAAGAACGATCATGGCAAGGCAGTGACTATGGTTCCTTAGGTCCTATTTGATAGCCCGAAAATTTTTTAGGCGATCCGAGTCCAGGGGCCTAGCCCACTCAGAAGGCGTGGGCAATAGCACACAAAAATATGGTAATCGGGCGGAATTCTAGTTTTTTGGCCGAAAAACGCAAAAATTAAGGAACGATCATGGCGGGGCAGTGACTATGGTTCCTTAGGTCGTATTTGATGGCCCGGAAAAATTTTAGGCGATCAGGGTTCGGGTTCTCGGGACCACTCGGAAGGCGTGGGCTATAGCACTCGAAAAAATGGGAATCGCGCGGAAATCTAGTTTTTTGGCTGAAAAACGCAAAAAACTAAGAACGATCGTGGCGGGGCAGTGACTATGGTTCCTTAGGTCATATTTGATGGTCCGTAAAAATATTAGGCGATGGGGGTTCGGGGGTCCGGGGGTCCGGGGACCACTCGGAAGGACACGAAAATATGGGAATCGCGCGAAATTCTAGTTGTTTGGCCGAAAAACGAAAAAAAGAGGAACGACCATGGCGAGGCAGTTACTATGGTTCCTTAGGTCATATTTGATGACCCGGAAAAATTTTAGGCGATCAGGGTCCGGGTGTCCCGGGACCACTTGGAAGGCGTGGGCTATAGCACAAAAAAATATGGTAATCGAGCGGAATTCTAGTTTTTTTCCCGCAAAACGCAAAAAATGAGGAACGATCATGGTGGGGCAGTGACTATGGTTCCTTAGTTCGTATTTGATGGCCTTGGAAAAATTTTAGGCGATCGGGGTCCGGGGTTCCCGGGACCACTTGGAAGGCGTGGGTATAGCACACGAAAATATGAGAATCGGGAGGAATTCTCGTTTTTTGGCCGAAAAATACAAAAACTGAGAAACGATCATGGTGGGTAGGTGACTATGGTTCCTTAGGTCTTATTTGATGTCCCAAAAAAATTTTAGGTGATCCGAGTCCGGGGGCCCGACCCACTCGGAAGGCGTGGGCTATAGCATACGAAAATATGGGAATCGGGCGGAATTCTAGGTTTTTGGCCGAAAAACGCAAAACAATGAGGAATGATCATGGCGGGGCATTGAATATTGTTCCTTAGGTCGTATTTGATGGCCCGAAAAAATTTTAGGCGATCCGGATCCGGGGGGCCCTACCCATTGGGAAGGCGTGGGCTATTATCGCACACAAAAATATAGGATTCAGGCGAAATTCTAATGTTTTGGCCGAAATATTGCAAATAATGAGGAACGCTCATGGCGTGGAGGTGACTATATGGTTACTTAGGTCTTAGTTGATGGCCCAAAAAAAATTTAGGTGATCCGAGTCCAGGGGCCCGGCCCACTCCGAAGGCATGGGCTATAGCACACGAAAATATGGGAATCGGGCGGAATTCTAGGTTTTTGGCCGAAAAACACAAATTATGAGGAACGATCAGGGCGGGGCGGTGACTATAGTTTCTTAGGTCATATTTGATGGCCCGTAAAAATTTTAGGCGATCGGGGTCCGGGGGTCCGGGACTATTTTTAAGGCGTGGGCTATAGCACATGAAAATATGGGAATCGGGCGGAATTCTAAATATTTGGCCGAAAAATGCAAAAAGTGAGGAACGATCATGGCGGAGCGGTGACTATGGTTCCTTAGGTCGTATTTAATGGCCTGAAAAATTTTTAGACGTTCCGAGTCCGGGGGCCCGGCCCACTCGGAAGGTGTGGTCTATAGCACACGAAAATATGGGAATCGGGCGGAATTCTAGTTTTTTCGCTGAAAAACGCAAACAACTAGGAATGTTAATGGCGGGGCAGTGACTATGGTTCCTTAGGTCGTATTTTATGGTCCAGAAAAATATTAGGCGATCGGGGTCCGGGGGTCCCGGGACCACTTTGAAGGCGTGGGCTATTATAGCACACAAAAATATGGGAATCACGCGTAATTTTAGTTGTTTGGCCGTAAAACGCAAAATATGAGGATCAATCATGGCGGGGCGGTTACTATGGTTCCTTAGGTCATATTTGATGGCCGTAAAAATTTTTAGGCGATCGGGGTCCGGGGGTCCCGGGACCACTTGGAAGGCGTGGGCTATAGCACACAAAAATATGAGAATCAGGCGGAATTTTAGTTTTTTATCCGAAATATGCAAAAAAAAAAAGGAACGATCATGGCAAGGCGGTGATTATGGTTCCTTAGGTCCTATTTGATTGCGCGAAAACATTTTAGGCGATCCGAGTCCGGGGGCCCGGCCCACTCGGAAGGCCTGGGCAATAGCACACAAAAATATGGTAATCGGGCGGAGTTCTAGATTTTTCTCCGAAAAACGCAAAAATTAAGGAACGATCGTGGCGGGGCGGTGACTATGGTTCCTTAGGTCGTATTTGATGGCCCGAAAAAGTTTTAGGCGATCGGGGTCCGGGGTTCTCGGGACCACTCGGAAGGCGTGGGCTACAGCACACGAAAATATGAGAATCGCGCGGAAATCTAGTTTTTTGGCCGAAAAATGCAAAACACTAGGAACGATCATGGCGGGGCGATGACTATAGTTCCTTAGGTCGTATTTGATGACCCGGAAAAATTTTAGGCGATCGGGGTCCGGGGTCCCGGGACCACTTGGAAGGCGTGGGCTACAACACACAAAAATATGGGAATCGGGCGGAATTCTAGTGTTTTAGCCGAAAAATGCAAACAATGAGGAACGATCATGGCGGGGTAGTTACTATGGTTTCTTAGGTAGTATGTGATGGCCCGGAAAAACTTTTAGGTGATCGGGGTACGGGGTTCCCGGGACCACTTGGAAGGCGTGGGTATAGTAGACGCAAATATGGGAATCGGGCGGAATTCTAGTTCTTTGGCCAAAAAATGCAAACAATGAGGATTGATCATGGCGGGAAGGTGACTATGGTTCCTTAGGTCTTATTTGATGGCCCGAATTTTTTTTAGGTGATCCGAGTCCGGGGGCCCGGCCCACTCGGAAGGCGTGAGCTATAGCACATGAAAATATGGGAATCGGGCGGAATTCTAGATTTTTGGCTGAAAAATGCACAAATTGAGAAACGATCATGGCGGGAAGGTGACTATGGTTCCTTAGGTCTTATTAGATGTCCCAAAAAAAATTTAGGTGATCCGAGTCCGGGGGGCCCGGCCCACTCGGAATGCGTATAGCACACGAAAATAAGGGAATCGGGCGGAATTCTAGGTATTTGGGCGAAAAACGAAAAAATTGTGGAACGATCATGGTGGGGCAGTGACTATGGTTCCTTAGGTCGTATTTGATGGCCCTACCCATTGGGAAGGCGTGGGCTATTATAGCACACGAAAATATGGGAATCGGGCGAAAGTCTAAATTTTTGGCCGAATAATGCAAAAAATGAGGAACGATCACGGCGTGGAGGTGACTATGGTTACTTAGGTCTTATTTGATGGCCCAAAAGAAATTTAGGTGATCCGATTCCGGGGGGCCCGGCCCACTCGGAAGGCGTGGGCTATATCACACGAAAATATGGGAATCGGACGAAATTTTAGTTTTTGCCGAAAAACGCAAAATATGAGGAATGATCAGGGCGGGGTGGTGAATATGGTTTCTTAGTTCATATTTGGTCGCCTGGAAAACTTTAGGCGATCAGTGTATGGGGCTCCCGGGACCACTTTGAAAGCGTGGGCTATAGCACACGAAAATATGGGAAACAGTCGGAATTCTAATTATTTGACCGAAAAATGCAAAAAGTTAGGAAATATCAAGGGGGGGGGGGCGGTGACTATGGTTCCTTAGGTCATATTTAATGGCCCGAAAAAATTTTAGATGTTCCGAGACCGGGGGGGCTCGGCCCACTCGAAAGGTAGCACACGAAAATATGGGAGTCTGGCGGAATTCTAGTTTTTGGCCGACAAACGCAATAAATGAGGAACGATCATGGCAGGGCAGTTACTATGGTTCCTTAGGTCATATTTGGTTGTCCGGAAAAATTCTAGGCGATCGAGGTCCGTGGGTCCCGGGACCACTTGGAAGGCGTGGGCTATAACACACAAAAATATGAGAATCGGTCGGAATTTTAGTTTTTTAGCCGAAATATGCACAAAATGAGGAACGATCATGGCGAGGCGGTGACTATGGTTCCTTAGGCCCTATTTGATAGCTCGAAAAAATTTTAGGCGATCCGAGCCCGGGGGCCCGACCCACTCGGAAGGCCTGGGCAATAGCACACAAAAATATGATAATCGGGCGGAATTCTAGTTGTTTGGCCGAAAAACGCAAAAATTAAGGAACGATCATGTCGGGGCGGTGACTATGGTTCCTTAGGTCGTATTTGATGGGCCGGAAAAATTTTAGGCGATCGGGGTCCCGGAGTCCCGGGTCCACTTGGAAGGTGTGGGCTAGCACACGAAAATATGGGAATCGGGCAGAATTTTAGGTTTTTGGCCGTAAAATGCATAAAATGAGAAAAGGTCATGGAGGGGCGGTGACTATGGTTCCTTAGGTCGTATTTGATGGCCTGGAAATATTTTAGGCGATCCGGCTCTGGGGGGCCCTACCCATTGGGAAGGCGTGGGCTATTATAGCACACACAAATATGGTAATCGGGTGGAATTCTAGTTTTTTGGCCGAAAATGCAAAAAATGAGGAACGATCAGGGCGAGGCGGTGACTATGGTCCCTTAAGTCGTATTTGATGGCCCGGAAAAATTTTAGGCGATCGGGGTCCAGATTCTCGGGACCACTTGGAAGGCGTGGGCTATAGCACACGAAAATATGGGAATCGGGCCGAATTCTAGTTTTTTGGCCGTAAAATGCAAAACATGATGAACGATCATGGCAGGGAGGTGACTATGGTTCCATAGGTCTTATTGGATGCCCCAAAAAAATTTTAGGTGAACCGAGTCCGTGGGGCCCGGCTCACTCGGAAGGCGTGATAGCACACGAAAATATGGAAATCGGGCGGAATTCTAGTCTTTTGGCCGAAAAATGCAAAAAATAAGGAACGATAATGGAGAGGCGGTGACTACGGTTCCTTAGGTCGTATTTGATGTCCTAGAAAAATTTTAGGCTATCGGGGTCCGGGGCGCCTAGGACCTCTCGGAAGTTGTGGGCTATAGCACACGAAAATATGGGAATCGGGCGGAATTCTAGTGTTTTGGCCGAAAACTGCAAACAATGAGGAAAGATCATAGCGGGGCTGTGACTACGTTCCATAGATCGTATTTGATGGCCCGAAAATATTTTAGGCGATCGGGGTCCGGGGGTCCCTGGACCACTCGGAAGGCATGGGCTATAGGACACGAAAATATGGGAATCGGGCAGAATTCTAGTTTTTTAGCCGAAAAATGCGAATATTGAGGAACGATCATGGCGGGGCAGTGACTATGGTTCGTTAAGTCATATGTGGCCAGAAAACATTTTAGGCGATCGGGGTCCGGGGGTCCCGGGACCACTTGGAATGCGTGGGCTATAACACACGAAAATATGGGAATCTGGTGGAATTCTAGTTTTTTGGCCGAAAAACGCAAAAGGTGAGGAATGATCATGGCAGGGCGGTGACTATGGTTCCTTAGGTCGTATTTAATGGCCCGGAAAATTTTTAGGTTCCGTGTCCGGGGGGCCCGACCCACTCGGAAGGTGTGGGCTATAACAAAAGCAAATATGGGAATCGGGTGAAATTCTTGTTTTATGGCCGAAAAACGCAAAACATGAGGAACGATGAAGGCGGGGCGGTGACTGTGGTTTCTTAGGTCGTATTTGATGGCCCGGAAAAATTTTAGGCGATTGGGGTCTAGGGGTCCCGGGACCACTTGGAAGGCGTGGGCTATAGCACATGAAAATATGGGAATCTGGCGAAATTCTAGTTTTTTGTCTGTAAAATGCTAAAAATGAGGAAAGGTCATGGCGGGGCGAACTATGGTTCCTTAGGTCATTTTTAATGGCCCGGAAAAATTTTAGGCGTTCCGAGTCCGGGGGGCCGGCCCACTCGGAAGGTGTGGGCTATAACACAAGAAAATATGGGAATCAGGCGAAATTCTTATTTTTTTTTTCGTAAAATGCAGAAAATGAGGAATGGTCATGGCAGGGTGGTGACTATGATTCTTAAGGTCGTATTTGATGCCCCAGAATACTTTTAGGCGATCCGAGTTCGGGGGGCCTGACCCACTCGGAAGGCGTGGGCTCTTATAGCACACGAAAATATGGGAATCAGGCGGAATTTTAGTTTTTTTATAGTAAAATATAAAAAATGAGGAATGATCATGGTGGGGCAGTGAATCTGGTTCCTTAGGTCGTATTTGATGGGCCGAAAACATTTTAGACGATCGGGGTCCGGAGTCCCGGGTCCACTTGGAATGCGTAGGCTATAGCACACGAAAATATAGGAATCAGGCAGAATTCTAGTTGTTTGGGCGTAAATTGCACAAAATGAGGAACGATCATGGCGGGGTGGTGACTATGGTTCCTTAGGTCGTATTTGATAGCCCGAAAAATATTTAGGCGATCGGGGTCTGGGGGTTCCGGGACCATTTGGAAGGCGTGGGCTATAGCACACGAAAATATGGGAATCAGGCGAAATTCTACGTTTTTTGTCGTAACATGCAAAACAATGTTGAATGATCATGGCGGGTGGTGACTATGGTTTCTTAGGTCATATTGGATGGCCCGGAAAAATTTTAGGCAATCGGTGTCCGGGGGTCCCGGGACCACTTTGAAGGCGTGGGCTATAGCACACAAAAATATGGGAATCAGGCAGAATTCTACTTTGTTGGCCGAAAAATGCAAACAATGGGGAACGATCATGGAGGGGAGGTGACTATGGTTCCTTAGGTCTTATTTGTTGGCCCGAAAAAAATTTAGGTGATCCGAGTCCGGGGGGCCCGGCCCACTCGGAAGGAGTGGGCTATAGCACACGAAAATATGGGAATCGGGCTGAATTCTAGTTTGTTGGCCGAAAAACGCAAAATATGAGGAACGGTCAGGGCGGGGCGGTGACTATGGTTTCTTAGGTCATATTTGATGGCCTAGGAAAATTTTAGGCGATCGGGGTCCGGGGGTTCCGGGACCACTTTTAAGGCGTAGGCTATAGCACACGAAAATATGGGAATCGGGCGTAATTCTAAGTTTTGGACGCAAAACGCAAAAGGTGAGGAACGAGCATGGCGAGGCGGTGACTATGGTTCCTTAGGTCGTATTTAATGGCCCGGAAAAGTTTTAGATGTTCCGAGTCTGGGGTGCCCGACCCACTCGGAAGGTGTGGGCTATAGCACACGAAAATATGGGAACCGGGTGGAATTCTAGTTTTTTCGCTGAAAAATGCAAACAACTAGGAACGTTCATGGCGGGGCAGTGACTATGGTTCCTTAGGTCATATTTGATGGTCTGGAAAAATTTTAGGAGATCGGGGTCCGGGGGTCCCTACCCATTGGGAAGGCGCGCGCTATTATAGCACACGAAAATATGGAAATCGGGCGGAATTCTAGTTTTTAGGCCAAAAAATGCAACAAATGAGGAACGATCATGGCTGGGAGTTGACTATGGTTCCTTAGGTCTTATTTGATGGCCCGAAAACTCTTTAGGTAGTCCGAGTCCGGGGGGCCCGGCCCACTCGGAAGGCGTGGGCTATAGCACACGAAAATATGGGAATCGCGCGGAATTCTAGTTGTTTGGCCCAAAAATGCAAAATATTAGGAACGATAATGGAGGGGCGGTTACTATGGTTCCTTAGGTCGTATTTGATGGCCCGGAAAAATTTTAGGCGATCGGGGTCCGGGGGTCCTAGGACCACTTGGAAGGCGTGGGCTATATAGCACAAAAAAATATGGGAATCGGGCGGAATTTTAGCGTTTTGGCCGAAAAATGCAAACAATGAGGAACGATCATGGCGAGGCGGTGACTATGGTTCCTTAGGTCGTATTTGATGGCCCGGAAAAATTTTAGGCGATCGGGGTCCGGGGGTCCTAGGACCACTTGGAAGGCGTGGGCTATATAGCACAAAAAAATATGGGAATCGGGCGGAATTTTAGCGTTTTGGCCGAAAAATGCAAACAATGAGGAACGATCATGGCGAGGCGGTGACTATGGTTCCTTAGGTCCTATTGGATGGCCCAAAATATTTTTAGGCGATCCGAGTCCGGGGGCCCGGCCCGCTCGGAAGGCGTGGGCAATGGCACACAAAAATATGGTAATCGGGCGAAATTCTATTTTTTTGCAGAAAAACACAAAAAATGAGGAGCGATCGTGGCGGGGCGGTGACTATTGTTCCTTAGGTCATATTTGATGGCCCAAAATATTTTTAGGCGATCGGGGTCTGGGGTTCCCGGGACCACTCGGAAGGCGTGGGCTATAGCTTGAATCGTTTGTAGGGGAACCCTACCTTCTCTGATCCATTCAACACATGCAATTTCTTTTCCGTCGATACGCCCTGCAATTTGTATTTGAATTCCTTTTGTACCTTCTTGTTCTATTAATTCAATAGCCTTTTTCATTGCCTTTCGAAAGGAAACTCTATTCTTTAATTGTCGAGCTATAAATTCTGCAAGAATATTAGGGTTTCCATAAGGTTTTGCAATTCTTGTGACAGCAATGTTCAGTTTTCGGTTTACACAATTAAATTCTTTTTGTAAGGTCGTTTGTAATTCTTCAATTCCGCGAGGGCAACTTTCTATTAATAATTTTGGGAATCCCATAAAGATTATGACCTGGATCAGATCGATTCTTTTTTGAATCTCTATACGTGCAATTCCCTCGANTCGTGACTTTTCAGATCTCCGAATACATGAATTAATCTCTGGTTCGTTCCGCCATCCCGACCAGTGAATCATTAAGATTCCTTTTTCAATAGAATCTTTTGTATTCACAAGTTCCGTCGTTCCCATCACTTCTTACTTAATGGTTAGGTCCGAATTCTACAATGGAGCTCAGAATGAAATCGGTTCTTGAGTCAATCTTCTCAGTCTTTGTTGGCTCGAAGCTCTTGATTTTTTGTTCTATTTCTATAAGAAGATTCATTTTATTATGATATGAATGCGTATTGATGCTTTATTACACTGCCTTTTATGAGATTACTCATAGACCTTACATATTGGAATTTTATATCATTGGTATTCTTTTTCTCTCTTTCTCTCATCCTTCCATTTATCCACATCTTTTTTGTCTATTTTGCTTTACAACTTAGAATCAGATTTCCTTTTTTGTTTATGCAAAAGATTTCAGTTGCTACAAAGATATGACCTATATATCATATCTTGACTGGTTCTTTAGATCCAAATAATGCGAAGTGATGGGTTGGTTATTAGTTCTATAGTTTTTAGTTCATACTATGTGGGCTGGTCTTTTTTAATCCTAACCCGAAAAAACCAACGAGTCACACACTAAGCATAGCAATTATATCAAATGGTCAATCGAATTTTTATTCAACCTTATAGAATTAAGAATTATAAATGTTCCCCTTGATTGATTAGAAAAAGAATGAATTTGTCTTTTTTTGTTCAATCATTGGATAGAAGGGAAAGACAAGTAGTCAAATTATTCCTGGTCTAGAAATATCCAAATTTTGATGCCCAATACTCCATAGATAGTTCGAACTGTATAAGAGCAATAATCAATTTTCGCTCGAATCGTTTGTAGGGGAACCCTACCTTCTCTGATCCATTCAACACGTGCAATTTCTTTTCCGTCGATACGCCCCGCAATTTGTATTTGAATTCCTTTTGTATCTGCTTGTTCTGTTAATTCAATAGCCTTTTTCATTGCTTTTCGAAAGGAAACTCTATTCTTTAATTGTCCAGCTATAAATTCTGCAAGAATATTAGGGTTTCCATAAGGTTTTGCAATTCTTGTGACAGCAATGTTCAGTTTTCGGTTTACACAATTTAATTCTTTTTGTAAGGTCGTTTGTAATTCTTCGATTCCGCGCGGGCGACTTTCTATTAATAATTTTGGGAATCCCATAAAGATTATGACCTGGATCAGATCGATTCTTTTTTGAATCTCTATACGTGCAATTCCCTCGACGCCAGAGGACGTTCTCATATTCTTTTGTACATAATTCTTGATACAATCTCTTATTTTTTGATCTTCTTGTAAACCTTCAGAATAATTTTTTGGTTGTGAAAACCAAAGGGAATGATGACCTTGGGTTGTACCCAGTCTGAAACCAAGTGGATTTATTTTTTGTCCCATAATCCCTCACTATTATACATATCACGATACGGCATAGCTGTAGGTTTTTTTTTCCATCTCGTTTTTTTTAACGAATACATCTCTACATATTCATCATCTAAAGATATATCTTTCATTACAATAGTTATATGACAAGTCGATCTTTTTATTGGAAAACTACGTCCTCGAGCTCGAGGTTTCAAT
>AWOL01S0096456.1:17500-20423 GCA_000715115.1 Nicotiana otophora
TGAGGAACGATCGTGGAGGGGCGGTGATATGGTTCTTTAGGTCGTATTTGATGGCCCGAAAAAACTTTAGGCGATCCGAGTCCGGGTGGCCCAACCCACTTGGAAGGCGTGGGCTGCACACGAAAATATGGGAATCAGGCGGAATTCTGGTTTTTTTGTAGTAACATGTAAAATGAGGAACGATCATGGCAGGGCGGTGACTCTGGTTCCTTAGGTCGTATTTGATGGGCCGGAAAAATTTTAGGCGATCGGGGTCTGAAAGTCCCGGGTCCACTTGGAAGGCGTGGGCTATAGCACATGAAAATATGTGAATCGGGCGGAATTCTACTTTTTTGGCCGAAAAACGCAAAATATGAGGAAAGATCATGGCGGGGCGGTGACTATGGGTTTTTAGGTCATATTTGATGGCCAAGAAAAATTTTAGGCGATCGGGGTCCAGGGGTCCCGGGACCACTTTGAAGGCGTGGGCACACGAAAATATGGGAATCAAGTGGAATTCTAATCTTTTGGCCGAAAAATGCAAAAAGTGAGGAACGATCATGGCGGGGTGGTGACTATTGTTCCTTATGTCATATTTAATGGCCCGGAAAAATTTTAGACGTTCCGAGTCCGGGGGGCCCGGCCCACTCGGAAGGTGTGGGCTATAGCACATAAAAATAAGGGAATCAGGCGGAATTCTAGTTTTTTCGCCGAAAAAAGAAAAAAATGAGGAAAGTTCATGGAGGGGAGGTGACTATGGTTGCTTAGGTCATATTTGATGGCCCGAAAAAATTTTAGTCGATCCGGCTCCAGGGGGCCCTACCCATTGGGAAGGCGTGGGCTATTATAGCACACAAAAATATGGGAATCTGGCGGAATTCTAATTGTTTTGCCGAAAAACGCAACAAATGAGGAAAGATCATGGCGGGGAGGTGACTATGGTTCCTTAGGTCTTATCTGATGGCCCGAAAAAAATTTAGGTGATCCGAGTTCGGGTGGACCGGCCCACTCGCAAGGCATGGGCTATAGCACACGAAAATATGGGAATCGGGCGGAATTCTAGTTTTTTGGCCGAAAAACGCAAAATCTGAGGAACGATCATGTCGGGGCGGTGACTATGGTTTCTTAGGTCATATTTGATTTCTCGGAAAAATTTTAGGCGATCGGGGTCCAGGGGTCCTGGGACCACTTTAAAGGCGTGGGCTATAGCACACGAAAATATGGTAATCGAGCGAAATTCTAATTTGTTTGCCGAAAAACGCAAAATGTGAGGAACGATCATGGCGGGGTGGTGACTATGGTTCCTTAGGTCGTATATAATGGCCCGGAAAAATTTTAGACATTCCGAGTTCGAGGGGCCCGGCCCACTCGGAGGGTGTGGGCTATAACACACGAAAATAAGGGAATCAGGCGGAATTCTAGTTGTTTCGCTGAAAAACACAAACAACTAGGAACGTTCATGGTGGGGCGGTAAGTATGGTTCCTTAGGTCGTAATTGATGGTCTTGGAATATTTTAGGCGATCCGGGTCCGGGGGTCCCGGGACCACTCGGAAGGCGTGGGTTATGGCACATGAAAATATGAGAATCGCGCGGAATTCTAGTTTTTTGGCCGAAAAACACAAAACAATAGGAACCTTCATGGCGGGGCAGTAAATATGGTTCCTTTGGTCGTATTAGATGGTCCGGAAAAATTTTAGGCGATCGGGGTCCGGTGGTCCCGGGACCACTCGGAAGGCGTGGGCTATAGAACATGAAAATATGGGAATCGCCCGGAATTCTAGTTGTTTGGCCGAAAAACGCAAAACATGAGGAACGCTCATGGCGGGGCGGTTATTATGGTTCCTTAGGTCGTATTTGATGGCCCGAAAATATTTGAGGCGATCGAGGTCCGGGGGTCCCGGGACCACTTGGAAGGCGTGGGCTATAGCACACAAAAATATGGGAATCAGGCGAAATTCTAGTTTTTTGGCCGAAAAATGCAACAAATAGGAACGATCATGGCAAGGCGGTGACTATGGTTCCTTAGGTCCTATTTTATGGCTCGAAACATTTTTAGGCGATCCGAGTCCCGGGGGTCCGGCCCACTCGGAAGGCGTGGGCTAGCACACAAAAATATGGTAATCGGGCGGAATTCTAGTTTTGTGGTCGCAAAATGCACAAAATGAGGAACGCTCATGGCGGGGCAGTGACTATGGTTCCTTAGGTCGTATTTGATGGCCCGGAAAATTTTAGGCGATCGGGGTCCGGGGTTCCCGGGACCACTTGGAAGGCGTGTGTATAGCACACTAAAATATGGAAATCGGGCGGAATTCTAGTTTTTTGGCCGAAAAATTCAAAAAATGAGGAACGATCATGGCGGGGAGGTGACTATGGTTTCTTAGGTCATATTTGATGGCCCAAAATAATTTTAGGCGATCCGAGTCCGGGGGCCCAACCCACTTGGAAGGCGTGGGCTATGCACACGGAAATATGGGAATCAGGCGGAATGCTAGTTTTATGTAGTAAAATGTAAAAAATGAGGAATGATCATGGAAGGGCGGTGACTGTGGTTCTTAGGTCGTATTTGACGGGCCGGAAAAAATTTAGGTGATCCGAGTCCTGGGAGCCCGGCCCACTCGGAAGGCGTGGGCTATAGCACACGAAAATATGTGAATCAAGCGGAATTCTAGTATTTTGGCCGAAAAACGCAAAATATGAGGAACGATCATGGTGGGGCGGTGACTATGGTTTTTAGGTCACATTTGATGGCCCTGAAAAAGTTTAGGCGATCGGGGTCCAGGGGTCCCGGGACCACTTTGAAGGTGTGGGCTATAACACACGAAAATTTGGGAATCGAGCGGAGTTCTAATTTTTTGNAGGTGACTATGGTTTCTTAGGTCATATTTGATGGCCCAAAATAATTTTAGGCGATCCGAGTCCGGGGGCCCAACCCACTTGGAAGGC
>AWOL01S0096461.1:0-12043 GCA_000715115.1 Nicotiana otophora
TATATATATATATTTTGGTAACATATAGTATAAGTTACCTATTGATCTCTTCTTTTTCTATACTCCTATGTTTTCCTTATTACTCTCCCTCTCTTCAAGTTCCATAACTCTTTTTGCTTTTGAGATTCAAACTATGCTTGTCTTTGACAAGCATTTTAAATATTTAAATTTTAACTTTAAAAGAGTTAATCTAACTCAATTTAGCTTTAAAGATTTTTCAAGTTAAATCTCGAAAAACGTAAAGGAGGAAGTACATTTTTTTATCATCAGGATGCAACAAGCAAACTTGTGGACGACGGTGACGAAGGAAGATGCGGTAGGGGTGGTGGGAGCTGAGTTAAGGAATAAGCCTGATTCAGCTACGCACCCTGGAGGCGTAGCGGCATCCATGGCCGCAGCTGCCAATCTGAACAAAGTCTAAAAAATCGATCGGCACTTCAACACATCACAAAGGGGCCTTTCTATTTGCAATGTGTCCTAGGCCCTTTAATTTAGTCTAGGTCTTTGTATAAACAGTGTGTTTTCCCAGATCGAGTTCTCTTCCTATGCTGTAGTAAAGGTATAACCTTTGTGCAAGTCAGTTTATGCTTTATATATACTTAGGAAAATGAATATTTTGAGACTAATATCAGGTTACGCTTGACTTATAAGTCACTAACACCGACACTGAAAAGTGAAAACTTCTCTCACAACAGAATTAATATGGTAATTCATCTGACGAACAGTGTAATGCCATAAGTAGCTAACATGTAGTTGGTTAAATAACATAGGTAATATAGAAATCTTTTGCATGTCAACGTGTATAACTGTACTGCTAGTATTATTAATTCTTGAAATGATGCGTTAATATAATTAGATTTAGCTTAAATATATTAGTAGTGCCAAAAAATATAATATTATCAATGCATTTTATGCACCGTTTATACGCATCAACAATGTTAAAAAAATTATGCCATCGGTGTACTTTAATCATCTGTCAGAATATAACATGAATCATCCTATATACAGTAATTATTTATTTACATATCATTTGACTATCTAAAGCGTAGTTGGTATTTTTAAGTGATTTGGCAATATGAAAAAATTGCATTGGTATATATATTAAACTCTTTAATCAAAATTTAGAACTTTATTTTCGATTAAATTTTATTAAGGCTCCAATGATTTTTCTCCTCCTTTTTGAATTCATTTTCTTTGATTTCATGATAGTTGATTCGCGCTCGTGCTTTTTACACGAAGTATAAAACTGTTTACCCGTAAAACGGTACAGTTGAATTTATACGTGGTTTATAAACAAGTGAATCGATTTAATCCTAAAATGATTAATAAATTAAACAAGAATATAGGACCTAGCGTCGAAATCGAGATAAATTAGCAGAAATTCTGGTTCCGGAGCAGAGCATCCGGAGGCAATAGTGACAGTATTAATAAATAAGAAGATAAAATAGTATTAAGTTTTTACCAGAATATAGTATATGTTTGTCAGAAAATTCGTGTCATCTACAATGGTTGTAGAGCTCACTATTTATAGTTGCACCTAGGGAATAATGTCCTAGGATCAAACCCTCTTAAATGACAATTATGAGGGACATTGAAGAATGTGTAACACTAGACAGTGAATGCCATATTTCTTGTAACGGACTGTGCACTTAATGCTATGAAATATTCTCCATTAAATGTTATCGGATGACAGATATTTAATTCGCCTTTATGAATACCATTCCCTTCGGTAACAAGCGAGATCGTTGCCTTCAGACCTGATTGTCTTTTGTCTTCGGCTCCACGTGTCGCTTTATCATGCGATCATTTAATATGAACATATTTTACCTTATACAGATAGTCCCCATGCTTTTCGGTGGCATAACCTTGTGTAACCAGGAAGTTGGTAGAGATACCTTTCTTGACGGGAAACTCTCTGACCCCCTCCGAAAAGTTTGTGACGGTTGATTAGACGCACGTCTCTCCGCATTTAATGTCCCGAACACGCGTCATCCAATGATTCATCACCACTTCTACCGGTTATCGAGGTAATTATAGCCACGATTTTAGCCGCCTATTCTTTTACTTATACGCGTCAAACTTCTCCATTTACATTTCATAACTTTCCAAACTCTCTCAAACTCTCTTTACTCAACTCATATTTGTCTTCAATTTTCTCTGATCTTCTTCTTATTCAGAAAAAATGTTTTCTCCCTTATGATAACAATGGCCTCCTCTTCTAGAAATCCCAATTCTTCAAAGAACAAAAGTAGTGCTGATGATGCTGCCCCTCCCACGGTGAGCACCATTATTCCAAGAAAACTCGTCACCACTAAGGACTTTGAATAGAAGTATCCTTCCGTCAACCCTCGCACATGAGTTGTTGGCGTGTATCCTTCTTCCATCCGTCCTTCCAACATTCATGTTGTGAAGGAAGACTATCATTGCCATGATTTAAACATCATCTCTCCTGACCTGACGGAGCGGATAACCTTACCCAAGAAGGATTTAACGTATGTTTACACATATCCCTTCACTTTGGGCCCGTTCTCCTTGAATGGGGAACTTGACTCCGTTATTGTGGAGTTTTGCATCTGTTACCAGGTATGCCTGGCACAAGTAAGTCCTTCTGTGTGGAGGACAGTTTCTTGTCTTTGGTGTCTATGCCAAGAGACAGGAGAAGAACTATCCCTGGCTCGACTAATGAACCTTTATTCCCCCAAGATTTTCTGCAGGGGAATGATAAATTTCAGCAAACGTTGCCATCATTGCTAACCGGTATGGATGATGACAACGACCGTGGGTGGATAGAATGGTTTGTTGCAGTTTCTACCAGGGACATCATTCCGGCCACGACTCCATCCTTTCCGGAATTATGTGTCACGTCCCGACCTCGGAGAGCGCAACCGGCGCTCAACCGAGTAAACCCTGTCGAGCAAGCCTAATTTACATCAACCTCTCATCATTACTCATGCATGATTTACCATAACATAATTAGATCTTGACTTTCAAATAGAATACATTTGGCTAAATGGCCTAAAATTCTCTTCATGATGGATACATAGCTTTATAAATAACTGTAAATACTGTGAACATGACAAAACTCAAAACTTTAAGTGCATGACCCACAGTGTACATGGAGCTTCTATGACAATAAATACCTAAGTACTTAAAACGAACGAGACTCAAACACCTACTAGAACTGTAGCGGGCTCACCATAAGCTGAGTAGTGAAGCAGATCCCTATCAAAGATCCATATCATCCAATAGAAGTATACCTGCATCCATTAAAAGATGCAGCGCCCCCGACAAAAGGGACGTGAGTACATGTGGAATAGTACTCGTATGTAAAGCAGACAGAACAACATATGAAAATATGGTAACTCAAATAAGAGGCAAATAAAGTACATCAAGATACTACGAAACGTCCCATAAAATCACATTTCAAGTCTTATTATACTTGCACCATTCTGAGCTTCTTTTGGGATCAATTGAGCCATATGAATTATGTGTGGGATACAAAATATAATGTAAATGTAACAACATGTACAAACAAGGGCAATGATAGTGGCACCTATGGTTCGTGTTTGCTATGCGTCTGACTAGACCGTCCATAGCCCTTTCTTACTATGCACCTATGCGTTTCATAGACCGTCTATAGTATTCACCCATACTATACACATATGTGGACCGTCCATAGTGTTCACATATTATATTATACACCTATGCGTTTTATAGCCTGGTCATAGAATTCACATATTATATTATACACCTATGCTTTTTATAGCCCGTCCATAGGTTCATATTATGTTATACAACTATGCATTTCATAGCCCGTCCATAAGATCACATATACAATACACCTATGCATTTCATAGACCATCCATAGGATTCATTCATATTATATTATACACCTATGCGTTTCATAGCCAGTCCATAGGATCATATATACAATACACCTATGTGTTTCATAGACCGTCCATAGGATCACATATACCCGTCCATAGGGTTCATAATACATCATTATGCACATAACCATATATATACTCAAAGCTACATGATTAACATTACATTTAAGGTCGTAATTTCACGTATCATTGGAATACTTCATGTTCATGCTCATCATGGAGAAACACAGCTCATTACATTAGCACATGCATGGTGAATCAATAAGTCGATTTCAATGGCACATGAACCTAATTTCTTTTCTTAAGGTTCATCATCATTTAGCATAGGACATCTCTCTTTCATCTCGTTATTCACTCACTTGTCATCTTGAGGTCATTAGCTAAGTTCATGATTCTTGGGGACTTAACATCGAAGTCATTTGCATTTATTAATTTAGAAGCACACATACAATGTTTAAAACCATTGAAACATATACAACAACAACAACAACAACAACAACCCAGTATAATCCCACTAGTGGGGTCTGGGGAGGGTAGTGTGTACGCAGACCTTACCCCTACCCTGGGGTAGAGAGGCTGTTTCCAATAGACCCTCGGCATCCTTCCCTCCAAGAACTTCCCACCTTGCTCTTGGGGTGACTCGAACTCACAAACATATAATGCCTCATAATTCTCATCTTGGCGAGCGGCCACATTTCATGTTCATTTTATCACTTACTTGTACTTGCCATGGGTGATCATAGAACATTAAGAGCATTTAAAGCATTTAGGAACACCATAGCCTTTACTCATGAGAACGTAGGAGCTTATAACACATTGGAAATAAAAGTACAAATACGTTCATCTCATAACCTTTCACACCATATATCACATCATTCGTACATTCAACCACTTACAACATCATTATTTCATTGGCTCTCTTGGCCATACAAATGATTCTTCTTTCAGGGCACAATGGTCGTATTTCATATTCCACACTTTCATATCTTTCCTTTCATGTATCGTCATCATAAATATCAACATATAGAATATTCCGAAAATCACAACTTTATGTTCATTAGTAATGAAGGCTTTAAACACAATAGATTTATTTGCAAGAAGTGGAGTAAAATGATTGACAATCAAAGTGCAAGTTAAAATCATAAACGAGTAACACACTATTTATGCTTGAAATACTTTTCCCCAAAAGGGCAATACACAATTTCAACTTATGATTATGCAAGAACTCAAACCATATTGGAAATACTTACAAAGCATAGCATTAGTTAAAACAACCACATTTGGGCATGACTTGAGCACATAAGCTTTTAGGCAAATCTATTTTCGAAGTCAATTTGGAGCAGTTGAATCAAGTCTCATTTCATAACCGTTCTCACATCATTTCACTTCATTGGCACCATTGGCCATAAATATAACTTTTATTATTGGCATGGTAGCCACACTTTACATCTACAACCCACTTCTTTCACTTTCCATCATCTTTATGGGTTATCAACAACAAGACATTTCTAATCAAGATCTTAGGTACACATATGAACAATTAAGAGTCTTAAGTATATCGAGTTTTTCTCACACAATTTGGCATCATAACTGTCATTTGAACTCATCTTGGTTTTACATTTCGTATAAGAAAATTGATTAACCTTTCTCTCCTATTGAACTCAGGTCTACCCATGTGTTTCATTATCGTCCCCGAGGAGGGTGTTTTGGGTGATCCCTCAGATGAGACGAGGTTGTTGCAGGAGGCCTTTGCCCGAATGGGTGTAGTTGGTCTTGCTTCCGGTGCAATTGCTTCTTCTCGGAGTCCCTGGTCAGATAACAAGCAACCAAAAATACGGTGTTCCTCCATGGCCAAGAGCAAAAATAAAAAGGCAAAAGGTGTCGCGCCCGAGCCATCCGCGGATGCTGGGGTGATGAGCACCGTGTCCTTGCCAACCATAGACACTGTGGTGATTGACGATGATGGAGGAGACAGTGATGAGGGGGATTCTCTACATAGAAGGTGACAGCTTTCATCAGCTCAACAGAATGCTCAATCTATTGAGCTAGTTACGCCAACCGAGGATGACGCCTCGACACTCTTGGGGGAGTATAATATAGTGGAAAATGCCAAGTATTGCTTTCGATTCCCAGTCATTGTTCTCGGTACCGTGAGGCTGGGTATCGTGTCTCTCTCGTCCTCAGTTGATGAGCAAAACTAGCACTGCGGTTGCCGCAACTGCTTCTCAATCTACAACGCCATCAGCTTCATCTCTTTCTTCACCAACTCTGCCTTCGCTACTAGCAATTGCTACATCATCTCTACCGACCGTAGTTGTCCGGGAGGAGGATTCCTTCTTCCCCACTCCCCAGTTCATGGGAATGTGAGGCACAATTATTTTGCCCCCTCCGAAGATCCCCAACGGAGGAGGAGCGTCTCCTTCTCGATTTCTACCAGATGCCATTTGCTATCTCAGTCGATGGAACTTCCTAATTATCTAAAACGTGTGGCTTCAGAAAAAGATAGGAATAAAATACAATCTCTCTCGGGAGAGTGTTTGTTGAACAACTCCATGCACAACGCAGCAACGGTACAAACTTAGCTTCTTCTATTATTTTTTCTATCTTTATTACGACAGGGTTTTTAGTTTGTATTTCTGTTTTGCAGGCTAACTTCCTTGATTCCAAGTGCCTTCAAAGGTTGATTCTCGATAAGGAGGAACGCACCTCTGAGCGGGATCAACTGTTGATCGAGCGAGATCAAATTGCTGCTCGCCTCTTAGAACTGGAAGCACGAGCTGCTGAGGTCGTTGAATTGGAGGCTCGGTTGCAATAAACCGAGCAAGAAGTAGTGAATCTTGGCCAAGAAGCTGCCATGTTAAGGGTATAATTCAAAGAAGCTAGGGACAAATAGGTTGATGTCCATTATGCCTTTCTTGCTGCATCCGACCGTGAGGCTACCTCTGCTGAAAGATTGAATAATTTGGAGGCAGTCCTAAACTCCAAAGCTGAAGAAGTTACTGATGCCGAGGAGAAGTATGCTCGATTGGAATAGAGTCATAAGAGGGTCATATAGCACGATAAAGTTTTCAGCTCCACTGTCCGTGGCCTCGATGTCAGCATCGGACACTAGATCCGAGCGAGATAACCTTTCAGCTGAGGTTGACCATCTTAAAGAAGAATTTCAGCACCGAGCGACTTCCCTCATTGTTGAAAAAATATATTCTATGTATAGCATGAGGAGAAAAACCTTGGAAGAGGCCAAAACGGGTGTCATTGACTTCGATGCCGAAATTGCTAAGGCCCGTGAGCTGGAGTTAATTGCCCGAAAGGGTCTTCCGATCCAACCTGATGCTACCGACTCTTCTGGTTCTGGTTCTGAGTTCTCGGGAGCTGAAGAAGAAGTAGAAGGTGACGATGCTAAAGGCCAAGATGGTGACGACCAAGATATTGAGCCGGTGGTGGATCCACCCACTTCTCCTGGGGGTGCAAATGCTTCTCTTTCTCCGGGCTCCGGAGATGTAGTAGCTTAGCTTTTGCTTTCTTTTCTATACTTTTGTACTCGTGTTTCTTGGCACGTTTGTTATAAATAGAAGTACTTTTGCATTCAAGTATTGTGCACGTTTTTCTTTTTGTGTTCTTTTTGTTTATGTAATCTCGCAAATTTTCCGCCCCGAGATATGTAAGGCTTCCCCCGAGATGATACAACATTGTGTTCGGGTTTTTTGTTCACAGTCGATGTGGAAGTCATTATTTCCGTATTCTCATATCATTTTTCCCTAGTGTTCGAATGTGAATAATGCAAATTTGAACAATGGAAGTTTTGAACCTTTGAAGATTTCACTAGTGAATGGTTAGATAATCTTCAGTTCGATAGCAAACATCACTTCCTATTAGGAACTCTTGCTATCGAGCAAAAGATTATCTAACAATCTCCCAGTCGCTTGAATTTGTGAACGGTCGATAATCTTTGTCCGACAACAAACTTTATTTCCCAGTAGGAATTTTGCTACCGAGCAAAAGACTATCTATTCCGCAGTAGATCATTGCATGCAAGCCTTGTCATTTAAAGGTCTTATTTCTGTTGACGAAGCTTCTTAAGTAGTATGCTTTCCATTGCTGTTTCGTTAAAAACCTAGCCAGAAAAATCCAATTGGGACAAAACTGGATGAAGAGAAAAAAAGTATAGCACATACTTTCAGTATCGGTGAGGCCCGTCAGAATTAGTATCTTTTGAGGTGTGCAACATTCCAGTTGCTCGGAAACTTTACTTAGTCTTGATTTTTCAATTCGTGTGACCCTTTCCCGGTGACAGTTGAAACCCGGTAGGGGTCTTCCCATGTTAGAGCCAGGTTTCCTGCATTGAGCTCCCGGGTGTTCGAAGTTACTTTCCTTAAAACCAAGTCTCCTACTTTGAAATAATGAAGGTTGGCTCTTCGATTGAAATATCTTTCCATTCTCTGCTTTTGAGCTGCCATCCTTATATGCGCCAAGTCCCTATGTTCGTCGTGCAACTCCAATTTTACCAACATTTCTTCATTGTTTGTTTCTTTATCCGTCCGAAAATATCTGAGGGTAGGTTCTCCTACTTTCACCGGGATCAGGGCTTCTTCTCGGTACATAAGAGAGAAGGGAGTCTCCCCCTTGCTTAATTTGGCCTTGGTTCGATATGCCCACAATACTCATAGTAACTCTTCGGGCCATTTGCCTTTGGTTGCTTCAAATCTCTTTTTGAGATTTTGGATAATCACCTTGTTTGTTGATTCTGCTTGACCGTTTGTGCTCGGGTGATGATGTGATACTTTTGATATTTAATTCTTTAAGGAATTTTGTGACCTTTACGCCTATAAATTATGGCATGTTGTCACAGGCTTTCTCTTTTGGTATCCGAAGCTGCAAATTATATTCTCCCACAAGAAATCTACCACTTCGCGTTCGCCGATCCTTTGATAAGTACCTGCTTCATCCCACTTAAAAAAATAGTCAGTTAAAATCTAAGATTAAAATCAAAAGAAATCTTACTTTACCAGGGGCCGGTGACAGCGGACCGACTATATCCATCCCCCACTTGATGAATGTTTATGGTGACAAAATTGAGTGTATACTCTGCCCGTTGATGTACCAACGATGCGTAGTGCCATTTATCACATTTTTGAACATAAGTCTTGGCGTCTTGTTCCATCCGGGGCCACTAGTATTCTGCCCTAATTAATTTTAACACTAAGGAATCTGCGACTGAGTGATTTCCGCAGATCCCTTCGTGGACTTCTCGCATAAAATAGTTAGCTTCGGAGGCTCCCAAACATCGGGCCAATGGGCCTTGGAAAGATATTCTATACAATTGCCCTCCCTTGAAGCTGTATCGAGCATCTTTAGTGCGAGTGCCCGAGATGCCTTGGGATCTTCAGGCAATTTGTCGTGCTCGAGATAGTCAATGATCTCATTTCTCTAGTCCTAGACCAAATTGGTCGCGTTTACCTCGTAATAACTATCTGCGTCCAATACCGAATGCATAAGTTGTATGACCGTACCAGAGTTCGATCCCTTCATTTCCGTGGACGATCCAAGATTGGCTAATGCGTCTGCTTCCTCATTCTCTTCCCCCGGGATGTGCGTAATTGATCATTCCCTGAATCGAGCAAGCAGAGCCTGGACTATCACTACATATTATTGGATGCGTTCCTTTTTGGCTTCGAAGATCCCGTAGACCTGATTTACTACCAACTGGGAGTTGCATTTAATTTCTATGGCCTTGGAGTCTAGTCCCCGGGCCAACTCGAGTCCTGCAATCAAAGCTTCATACTCTGCTTCATTGTTAGTCAGATGAACGGTTCTTATGGCCTGCCTTAGGGTTTCTCCTGAGGGCGTGGTTAGAATTATGCTGAGCCTGGACCCCTTCACATTGGAAGCTCCGTCCGTGGACAAGGTCCAAACTCCTGATGTCGATTCTGACACCATCACTGCTTCTTTGGTAGCGAAAGGTAAAAGTCCCATACTGAAATCGGCTACAAAGTCGGTAAAATCTTGTGACTTAATTGCAGTCCTAGGTTTATATTCTATGTCCAATTCACTCATTTCGACTGCCCACTTGGCCAGCCTACTTGAAAGTTCAGGTTTATGAAGAATATTCCACATGGGAAAAGTGGTCACTACGGCTATTGGATGACATTGGAAATAAGGCCTAAGCTTTCGAGCGACGACTATGAGAGCTAAGGAAAGTTTTTCCTGATGAGGGTAGCGAGTTTCCGCTCCCGTTAAAATTTTACTAACTTAATAGATAGGAGATTATGTACCTTTGTCCTCACGGGCTAAAACGGCACTTATCGATACCTCCAAGACCGCTAAGTAGATCAGCAATTATTCGCCTTTCTTCAGTTTTGATAGTAATGAAGGACTTGACAAATACTTTTTCAAATATTTCAAAGCCTGTTGACATTCTAGTGTCCATTTGAAGTTCTTCTTCTTTTTGAGTAGTGAAAAGAAATGATGGAATTTATCCGAAGACCGGGAAATGAATTTGCTCAAAGTGGCCTGTCTCTCTGTCAACCTTTGAACCTCTTTCACGCTTGTTAGTTGATCCGGAATGTCTTCGATGGCTTTAATTTTGTCGGGTTTAACCTCGATCCACCTTTGCGGCACTAGGAATCCTAGGAACTTACGGGAGCTGACCTCGAATGCACACTTCTAGGGGTTAAGCTTCATGTTGTGCTTTCTTAGGATGTCAAAGGTTTCTTGCAAGTGTTTATCATGATCACCTGCATTCAAAGACTTAACCAACATATTATCTATGTAAACTTCCATGAGATTCCCTATTTGTTTCTCGAACATTTTGTTTACGAGCCGCTGATAAGTGGCCCAAGCATTCTTTATCCCAAAAGGCATCATATTATAACAATATGTACCAAATTTCGTTATGAAAGAAGTTTTTCGAGATACTCTGAGTTCATCTTGATTTGGTTGTACCCATAGTAAGTATCAAGGAAACTCATTAACTCGTGCCCGAATGTCGTATCAATCAATTGATCAATGTTTGGCAATGTGAATGAGTCTTTTGGGAACGCCTTATTTAAATCCTTATAGTTTACGCAAATGCAAAATTTATTCTTTTTCTTTAGAACTGCTACTACGTTGTTAGCTAGTCGGGATACTTTACCTCAAGGATTGAACCGATACCAAGCAAACGGGTTACCTTTTCTATGAAAAATTTGTTCCTGACTTCGGCAACAGGATATTTTTTATGTCTTACCGGAGGAATGTTGGGATCCAGGCTTAGTTTGTGCACGGCCACTTATGGCGGGATACCTATCATATCCACATGCGACCACGCAAAATAGTCAACATTAAATTTAAGAAATTCAATAAAGCCAGACCTGAGCTCGGGGTTCAGTCTTGTACCCAAGTGGAACTTCCTCTCCAAGAACTTTTCGAACAACGCGACTTGCTCAAGTTCTTTCGCCATGGATTTTGTTGCGTCTGTTTCTTCTGGTACCTGTAAATATCGTGGTGCCTGGTAGGATTCCGACGACTCTTCCCCCTAGTCAACTTCGCCCTGCTTGGGAAATGGAACTGGTTCCTGTAATTGCTATGCTTCATGCTCCTTCCCTTTGCTACTAGAAATTGAGATTGCGTTCATCTTCCTTACCGCCGGTTGGTCTCTTTTTATTTTTTTAATTCCCTCGGGAGTCGGGAACTTCAACAATTGATGATTTGTGGACGGCAGAACCTTCATCTCGTGCAACCATAGTCTCCCTAGGATGATATTGTAGCCTATATCACCATCTACTAGCTCGAAAAGGGTCGTGTTCATCACCTCCTTGGCATTCGTGGGCAGCAGGATATCCCCTCGGATTGTCACGCTTGCCTGATTGAACCCGACGGGGAGTTTTGTGGTCAAAATGATACTTTCGGTCAGCTTGGGTTGTTCCAGAACTCTCCACTAGATAATATTGGCCGAACTTCCTAGATCCACCAAAACACGTTCAATTTTAAAATCTAAGACATTTAAAAAGATTATCAAGGCATCGTTATGCGGAAGAAGTAGTCCATCTGCGTCCTTCTCCATGAAAGTTATGTCGTCCTCAGCGACTTCCCATAGTCTCTTATTGTTGGTTACTGATACCTTCGTCATTTTTTCTACCGAAAATGTAACACTATTAATCTCGTCCCCCCCCCCCCCC
>AWOL01S0096461.1:14029-44150 GCA_000715115.1 Nicotiana otophora
CCCAAATCATTTTGACCATCAAACGTGGAAGGTCTTCCCCTGCTTTTGAAGGTTCCGCGTTATTGCGATTGCGGCCATAGTTGTTTTTAGACCGATCACTTAAACATTCTCTAGGATGGCCCCTTTTCAGCAACGTCGCCACCTCCTTGTGCAAATGCCGGCAGCCTCCAATCCGGTGACAATTGGACCCGTGGTATTCGCACCACAAATTAGGATCCCTCTGACTGTGATCATATCTTATTGGTTTCGGGAACCGTGCTTATTTAATATTCCTCATAGCCGACACCAACTTCACCACGCTGATGTTGAAGTTGTATTCGGAAAGCCTATGCTAAGAGGAATCTCGAGAACCTAGTATCTCTTTGTCCTGCAATGACCTGTTATTCCGGCCATGATCAACTCTCCTACCGATAGCGAATCTATCCGCTGTCCAGAAACCTCTGTCGCTTCCTTCGTCCCTTTCATAGGGCAAAAACCACCCCCTTGAAGACTGTTGATCGATGTCGAAATCATCTTTTTATTTCTCCTTATTCTTTTCCAGGTCCCGGCCTTTGATTGATGCTGGAAAACCGAGATGATCATCTTTAATTCTTATCTTTGACTCTTACCGGTTGTGAACATCCGCCCATGCCGTTTCATGGAACTCAAGCAGACTTTCTTTCAGTTTCGGAGAAGCATTGGAACTTCTTGGATTCATCCCTTTAGTAAATGCTTCTGCTACCCATTCATCTAGTACAGCCGAGAGTAGCATCCTTTCTTTATGGAATCTAGTCACGAACTCCCGTAGCAATTCGGACTCTCCTTGTGCAATTTTGAATATATCGACCTTTCGGGCCTGTACCTTTCTAGCCCCGACATGTGCCTTAATGAAAGAATCCGCGAGCATCTTAATGGAATCTATGGAGTGCTCGGGCAAGAGCGAATACCATGCCAGGGCTCCCTTTATGAGAGTCTCCCCGAATTTCTTTAACAAGACTGACTCATTTTCGTGCAGAGCTAGATCGTTCCCCTTCACCACCATTGTGTAGGTGGTGATGTCCTCCTGAGGATCTGAAGTCCCATCATACATCGACACGTCTGGTATTTTGAATCACTCCGGGATCAACTCTGGTGCCGCGCTTGGTTTGAACGACAATTGAGTGTACTTTTTTTAGTCCGGTCCTTTCAATACTTGTGATGCGTTTGAATCTGATCCATTCACGCGTTTATTTCCCTCATAAACCGCATGAGTTCGGTTTTAAAGGGATCATTGATACTATCAAATTACACCTAAATAAATGGTGTAAGGCAGTCTATGTCAAATATAATAACCCAACTAGGTTGGGGTCGAATCCCACAGGGAATAGGTGTGAAAAGGTTACTTGAGTAGTGTGAAACTTGACTTGAGTCGTAATCCTACTCCGTTAGTTTAAAAAGAGTGTTGTGATTGTGAATTATCAGGAAAACTATTTTGTTACGAGTATGTAATTAATTCAATTAAGGAAACCAAGGTTGTGTCTCCATCAATGGAATGTAATGCTATCGGTATTAATATGATATATTTCTAATGGAAAGTCCTTTGATATGCAAATGGTTCCTAAATGACTATCCAATATTTTCCAATGATTAGGTAGTATTTTCTCTCTATGATTTCCCCAAATATAAAAGATTTATAGTTAAGAACAACCAATATATGTCAAATAGAACCCACTTATTCCTAAGCGATTCTATTAAACAAGGTTTAAACCCTGGAGTTTTTGCTATTAAATTTTACCAAACCCTAACCCGCTTTTCCAAGTAAAGATAGAGTAAAATGGTATTAGTCAATGTTTGCAACCATCAACAATAAATTATGTGTGAGAAATGAATAGATACCAACCAGCCATTATATATATATTCGATGGTAAACACCCATTAAGATTACACCCATTTAGGGTCCACAACCTTAGTATTTAAAACTAGCTACTCATACTAGAGTTTCAGAACAAAACAATAAATAAAGTCATAAATCTTACAAAGATGACAAGATTCTCTCTTCCAAAACTTCCAAAATAATGGTATATTCAGTGCTTTAAGTGTAGCCTCTTTTTTCAGACAAGATCCCCCCACAAAATCCCTAGTTATTCTCTTTATAATGGGCTAAAATTCGGGGTCAAAAAGTGACAAAAATAACCCTGTAGATCAAGTCTGCGACCGTAGAATGGGTCACAGAATTCTTTCGCGGTCCGCATATCTTCAATTTATTCGTAGAGTTGATTACCCAGTTCTCCAGTTTTCCATCGCACTTCTGTTATGCGGTCAGTATAGTGATTTCGCGACCGCATATCGTACCGCAAAGTCATTTTCACCTAAATTCTTTTTGCATTTGTGCGATCATTATGCGGTCCGCACAAGAGTTGTGTGACCGCACAATGGATCGCAGAATCTACGCTCAGGACTTGGATGGGCTGCTTCCCTCTGCAGTTGGTATGCGGCCCGCACATCACTTTTGCGGTCGCAAACCTGCCGCATTGCTGCTCTTCTATTGGTTTTTGTCATCTTTTCCATGGTTTTGGCTATTCAAGTCTGGTTTTCTGCAAAACACCAAAACTACATAAGAAATGACTTATAATGCTTTAGAAATGAGCTAAAGGCTATGTAATTAGTATAAAAACTGTCATAATTCTACAGCTCATCAATCATTTTTATTATTGTGACCGGATCCGCTACCGTTCCCCCCTCCCCCCGACCCTGTCAAAGCCGACTTCGCCCCTCGGGGTGTTGTTGTCGACCCTCTGTGGTATTTGATTTGCGGGAGCACCGGGAGAAACAGGACCTTGTCCATTCACGTTGTTGGAAGCACCCGACAATACTTGCATCAATTCCGTCATGGCATGATCCTGTCATGAAAGATGGCCCATAATGGCCTTTTGTTTCTCCCTCGAGATCCTTACTGTTTCAACGGCGTGCTCGACTTCTGCATCATCAGGAGTTGCCTCTCGAACATGTCGTGGATATTGCCTGCCATGAACTGGCGTGGACTCATGCCCCTCGTTGCGGGTATCTATGATGACCCAAAATGTCATCTTTAAATTTAATAATTAATTCTGTATTTTAAGACCTCAAAAAAAATTTATTTATTATTCCTCGACTTGCGTGCGCAGTCCGTACAATTGTCCGGAAAGTTTTCGTGTGAAAAATGAATTAAAATGTGAAATAGAGCTTTAAAACTCAACTGAGTTGACCTTGGTCAACATTTTGAGCAAACAGACTCGGATCAATGTTTTGACAGTTCCGGTAGGTACGTATCGTGATTTGAGACTTGGGCGTATGCCCGGAATCTAATTCCGAGGTCCCTAGCCTGAGATATGGAATTTTGATGAAAAAATAAAAGATGAAAGCTTAATAATTTTTTAAGAAGTTACTGATGTTGGATTTATTGACATCGGGTTCGTATTTTAGTTCCGGAGTCCGATATAAGTCTACTATAATATTTATGACTTGTCTGTCCAATTTGGTGAGAATCGGAGTTAATTTGTCGTAATTCGGACGCTCGGTTGTAAAAATATAAGTTTTAAAGTTTCTTGAAAACTTCCTTTGATTTGATATCCGATTCGTAATTCTAGGTGTTATTTTGATGATTTGATCGCGCAAGCAAGTTCGTATAATGTTTTAGGACTTGTGTGCATATTTTTTTTGGAGCCCCGAGGGCTTGGGTGAGTTGCGGATAGGCTACGGGATGATTTTGAAGATAGAAAATCTAGTTTTTGAGCTTCTTCTGTCATCTGGTGCATTGTGCATCGCGATCGCGAAGATAGGCACGCGAACACGAAAGGCTAGCTCCCAGTGCATTGCGAACGTGAAAACAGAGCTACGATCGGGAAGAAGGAATGAGGCAGAAGCTGAAGCATCGAAATTGTGCTACGCGATCGCATAAACAGGTACGCGATCGCGAAAGGCTGAGAAATTGTTCCCTGCGATCGCATGGCCTTATACGCGATCGCGTAGTGTTAAACAAACCTGGGCAAATTTTGTTCTACGCGATCGCGAACAAATTTTCGCGATCGTGATGAATAAATATCTGAAAAACAGAACTTAAGTTCTCGAAATGGGGTTTCGACCCATTTTTCACCATTTTCAATTTTTGAGCTAGGATAAGGCGATTCGTGGGCGATTTTTATGGGAAAATATAAGGGTAAGTGTTCCTTATCCTATATTGATTATATTTCATGATTCCATACTCATTTATATCATGAATCCGTGAAATTTTGGGAGAAAAATCAAATTTTTATAAAATCTTTCAAAAACGAAAATTTAAGATTTGAAGGTCCATTTGACATCGAAATTGGATAAATTTTGTATGGTTGAACTCGTATCGGAACGGGTGTTCGGATTTCATAAGGTTTTTTAAGATTTGAAACGTGGGTCTCACTATCGAATATTTAAATGAATTTTGGATTTTTATCCTGAGAATTAGTTAAATTCATATGGAATTAATTCCTATGATCTGTATTGAGTATATCGAATTGTTTGTGAATAGATTTGACGCTTTTGGAGACAAATTCGAAAGGAAAAGCCGTGGTCGAATAATTTATTGGAATTTACAAAGCGAGATAAGTGTCGTGGTTAACCTTGACTTGAGGATATAGAACCCTTAAATTATTTGTTATGTGAAATGCATGTGAACGACGTATAGGTGAGGTGACAAGTGTCTATACGTCATCAAATTAATTATTTGCATAATTGTTTAAAAATCCTAAATAATTCGACCATAATTATTTAAAAATCGGAACGGGTGTTCGAATTTCATAAGTTTTTTCGAGATTTGAGACGTGGGTCCCACCGTAGAATATTTAAATAAATTTCAGATTTTTATCCGGAAAATTAGTTAAATTCATATGGAATTAATTCCTATGATCCGTATTGAGTATATCGAATTGTTTGTGAATAAATTTGACGCTTTTGGAGACAAATTCGAAAGGAAAAGCTGTGGTCGAATAATTTATTAAAATTTGCAAAGCGAGGTAAGTGTCGTGGTTAACCTTGACTTGAGGAAATAGAACCCTTAAATTATTTGTTATGTGAAATGCATGTGAACGACGTATAGGTGAGGTGACGAGTGTATATACGTCGTCAAATTAATTATTTGCATAATTATTTAAAAATCCTAAATTTATTTTAATACACGAATTAATTATTATAATAATTATTTCTCTCTTATTCTTTGTCAAATATTAATTATTGAATTCCTCTAATAATTGCTACATGCTTATTTGAATTTTGTATATTAATTGCTACTTGACATTTAACATATTAAATATTAAACTGTCTATTTTCTCCCTGATTTTCATAATAAATTGCTATTTGTCATTGTTTGTTTCATAATTAAATCATAATTATTCTATGCTTGTTGTCTGAAAATTTTATATTAATTGTTGCATTTATTGGCGCAATACGCCGCAATAGAATTGATTGAAATAAATATATTGGAGGATCGGGTTGCACGCCGCAACAGACTTATTAAAAAGTTCATATATATATATACTTGATTAAATAAATATATTGGAGAGTTGAAAATGAATATATTGGAGGATCGGGCTGCACGCCACAACAAAATTGATTGAAATGAATATATTGGAGGATCGGGTTGCACACCACAACAGACTTATTAAAAAGTCCATATATATACTTGATTAAATAAATATATTAGAGAGTTGAAAATGAATATATTGTGAAAATGGGTTGCGCGCTACAACGGAAATTTATTGAAATAATAATTGATTATGACTGCTGAATTGGCTTCAACTATTAAAAATGAGTTACCTGATGTATTTCTATTATTGTTGTTTTATTAATATTGCATACAGGTTAATGTAAGTGACCCGCCTTAGCCTCGTCACTATTTCGTCGAGGTTAGGCTCAGCACTTACCAGTACATGGGATCGGTTGTACTGATACTACACTCTACACTTCTTGTGCAGATTTCAGAGTTGGTCCTAGCGGTGCACCATAGACTTGTTCGGATTTCAGCTATCAGAGGAGACTTGAGGTATAACTGCACGACGTCCGCAGTTCTGAAGTCCCCGTTTATTTTACTTTAGTTGTGTGTTTGTTTCTAGACAACTTTATTTTATTCAGACCTTTATTTGTATTATTCTAGAAGCCCATGCACTTGTGACACCAATTCTGGGATGGTATTTAGACACCGTTATTTTTATGGATTATTCACTACATTTCATACCTTACTTCCGCATTTGCCTCTTGGTTATTAATAAATTTAAAAATTATTTTAAAATGGATAATATTATTATAATATTGGCTTGCCTAGCAAGTGTAATGTTAGGAGCCATCACGGTCCGAAGGTGGGAATTTCGGGTCATGACAGTATCACTGATTAAATCTTTGTGCTGATTTCCCTGAGCTTCAACGCTGTGTGCGATGTTGATATCGTTATCCTCCATTTTCTATTGTTTTTGATAAGAATAAAGAATCAAACAGGTTAGTAATAGATGTAAGGATCAACTCAATTATACAACTGTCTAAGCTCCACGGTGGGCGCCAAATTATTTACCCGTAAAACGATACAGTTGAATTTATACGTGATTTATAGACAAGTGAATCGATTTGATCCTAAAATGATAAATAAATTAAACAAGAATATAGGACAGCGTCAAAATCGAGATAAAATAGCAGGTCTTGGTTCCGGTAGCAGAGCTTCCATAGGCAATAATGACACTATTAATAAGCAAGAAGATAAAATAGTATTAAGCTTTTAACAGAATATAGTATATGTTTGTTAGAAAATCCGTGTCCTCCACAATGGTTGTAGAGCTCATTATTTATAGTTTCACATAGGGAACAAGGTCCTAGGATCAATTCTCTCTAAAATGAAAAGTATGAGGGCCATTGAAGAATGTGTAACAACAGAATTGAATGTCATATTCTCTGTAACAGACCGTACACTTAATGCTGTGGAATATTTTCCATTAAATATTACCGGGTGGTAGGTATTTAATTCGCCTTTATGAATACCATTCCCTTCGGTAACAAGTGAGATCGTTGCTTTCAAACCTGATTGTCTTTTGCCTTCGGCTCCACGTATCGCTTTATCATGCGATCATTTAATATGAACATATTTTACCTCGTACAAAAACCTATATCTCAACAACTTCAATGACTAAGATTTCGTTATAATATAGATATAATTGAATATTCTTTCCTCTCGAGCCGTGAAATAAGTTCTAAATTTGCTACCTACCATTATTATACGCCTTGTTACATCCAGGTAACCATAATTAAATGCCAACATATTCATCTTTATTCTTTAGTCCAGATAGGGTGAAGCGCGCCTAAAGAAGAGATGAGAGGTGAAGCCTTAAATTGTAATCTCATTCTGCACCTAATATTTAATTAGGGGTCGTTTGTGCTTCTTATTTCTCCTTCGCGATTCATTTTTCTGAGAAAAAATTATAAAGAGAGTTTATGGAAACAAAGAAGAACCTCACCGTAGACGACTCATTTTGTTACCTTAAATTAGGAATGTACATGGACCAGGTTGGTTCGGTTTCTATCAAAACAAACCAAACCAATTATATCGGTTTGGATTGATTTGATTTCGTCGCATTTTTTGGATTTCGACTTTCTTTCGTTACATGAATATTATTTCAATCTTACTTTGTTAAATTTTTGATAAGTTAATATATTATTAGTAAAAATTAAAAAAATTAATAAACATATGATCTATTAAAATATTTTTATGGGAGAATTTTCTTAGTAACACATAATAGTTATTTTTTTTTATCGTCTCATAATAATTTTTCCTTGATGTACACTTTCAAGGTTAATCGAATTTAATAATTAAACATAAAAATTAATATGATATCTAAATTATATTCTATTTAATTTTAAATTGTCGGAGTACCACTTCAAATTCGAAAAAGATGTACGAATTTAATAGATCTTGACATATGAATATTGAAGAACAAAGAGATTGACGCATTTCAACCTATTATTTAAAGTTAATAAAAATAGAGCACTTCATATTCTATTTAATATTACATCACATAAGAGAGTCCCAAATATTTTTAGACTCTTTTTAAAGAAAATTCTATATAAAAGTATTAAAAGTATATATAAAAATTATATATTTATATGTCGGTTTGGTTTGTTTTTTTCACTCAATACAAAACCAATTCAAACCAAACATAATCGGGGTTTTGAATCGGTTTGGTTTGACTTTTTGATTTAGTGCGATTTTCCGGTTCGTTTGTACACCCCCTACCTTAAATTTATTTACATGTCCATACTTGACAACTAGACTAATAGCATGTTTTGCCAAGCTTCTCTAAGGCTAAAAGCATTCTTCTTTTTTTTTCAAGCAAAAGTATTTTTTTTCAAAGTTGAATTGTTTGGCCAAGCTTTCAAAAGAAAAAGATGCTCTGAGTAGAAGTATAAACAGTTTTGGAGAAGCAGAAAAAAATAGTTTCTCCTCAAAAACACTTTTTTGAAAAGTACTTTTGAGAAAAATACACTTAGAAGTAAATTTTAAAAGTTTGACCAAACACTAATTGTTGTTCAGAAGTGCTTTTCAAATTAATTAGTCAAACGCAAACTGCTTCTCACTAAAAGTACTTTTGAGAAAAGCACTTCTCAAAATTAAGGGTGCTTATCGAACGAATCGGGCGGATATTTATGCATAACAGTTTGACTTATCGGTTATCGGTTTATAAATATAGTAATCCGCTAGCCATTCATTAAGACATCGGATGAATTGGTATCAAATTAGTTATTATCGGACGATTTATCGGCTAAATCAAATAGACAATAAAAAAAAGTGGAGAAAGAATTTGTCCAAATTTGGACTTTTAGCGGTAGTGAATTTCAATAAATTCAGCTGAACATTCGTTTTCTTAAAGCCACTCTTAAGGACGCTGCCAAGTACCAATGATGAAGTTGCTGTTGATCTAGCTAAGGAAATATTTAAATATTCTCAGGAAGAAATATTTTTCAACCTTACATGTTCTATGCCAAATAACTGCTCTTTATAACTTGTAAGAAACATTTATCTCCGACATTTCACCTACTAAAATATGTTAAATGTCGGTAACTGATCCACTGCAAAATAGGGGTGACTTTGAGATAGAACCAAGAATACAGTCCATCGCATTAATCATTATGATGTATTTACAAATATTTATGTTACAAGGACTTTTGATTTGTCTAGATTTACCACGTCGAATAGGTGTAATATATGTACGGATATTTTGTGTCGATTATGCAATCTATAACAAGAATTAGCAAAACAATTGCTACTACTCGTACCAAATATCACAACCCAAAATTTCACCATAGGAGTCATGATGTTACATAATCTCTAAGATTAAGAAAACTGACTATTTACAACAATTAAGCCAGTTTAACAATAGTAATTTTAAAATAGAGTTAATATAAATACCGAAACAAAAGCGAAAAAAGTCTACGCGGCCATAATCATCAAAACCTCCCAAGACTAGGTAATATAGAGTCACGAACCCTAGTTGAATACATGGAAAGATCTCAAAGATAGAAATAAAATATTGTTCAAATAACAAGCTGGCGGTACAATGGGAGGAAAGGACTCCAAGGGATTGCGACGACCAAGCAACTCTACCTTGAATCCTTGCGATCAATAAGCTAACTCCGCTTGAGTCCGATATCTCCAATATCTGGATCTGCACAAAAATGTGCAGAAGTGTAGTATGAGTACACCACGGTCGGTACTCAGTAAGTATCAAGACTAACCTCAGTGGAGTAGTGACGAGGTACAAGTCAATACATCTACTAGTCAAATTAACCTGTGCAGTATAGAAGTATAAAGCTAATAATGAAAGCATGAATCAGTAAATGGCAACAAGGATCAACATGTGATATAAATAGTAAAGTAATAAGAACATCGTCAAAGTACCATTGAAACCGAATAAGGTAAAACCAATAACAACCAATTAATCAAGTCGTTCTAACACAAGTTTCGCAATAACAATTTCTCTGAGATACCCCATCTCATAATCACAAGTCCTGAGTCTCAACCCACAAATCATATGCGCATGACACCCGATTCCCACGTTTCTAATAACAAATGTACGGACAACTCACGTGCCAACATCTCAATCCGCCCCGCATGATCACATACTCACAATCACAATCCGCCCGACGTGGTCACATGCTCACTATCACAATATGCCCGACATGGTGTGATGACCCAAAAGGTCATCTTATATTTTAGAACTCGAATCTGCGCTCTTAAGCCTTAAAAATCTCATTTTTCCTTTCTCGATTTACGTGCGCAGTCCGGGCAAGTTTTCGGAAAGCTTTTATGTTGAAAATTGATGAAACATAAGAATTTATGCCTTAAAAGTTGATTTTAGTTGACTTCCGTCAACATTTTTGGTAAACATGGCCGAAGCCGTGTTTTGACGGTCCCAATGGGTCCACATCGAATTATGGGACCTGGGCGTATGCCCAGAATCGAATTCGGAGGTTCCTAGCTCAAGTTATGAATTTTTGATGAAAATTAAAAGTCTGAAAATTAATTATTTTTAAGAATTGATTGATGTTTGGAATTATTAGTGCAGAGTCCTTATTCTGGTTCGGAGCCCGATACATGTTCATTATGATATTTAAAACTTGTCTTTGAAATTTGGTGAGAAACAGAGTTGATTTGACGTGATTCGGACGTCCAGATGAGAAGATATGAATTTTAAAGTGTTCTTGAGAATTTTATTTTATTTGGTGCTAAATTCGTAGTTCTAGGTGTTATTTTGACGATTTGATCGCGCGATCAAGTTCGTATGATGTTTTTAGACTTGTGTGCATGTTTGGTTTGGAGCCCCGAGGGCTCGGGTGAGTTTCGGGTAGGCCACGGGATGTTTTGGACTTTGAAAATCTGGTATTTTGGTGTAGCAGGTGTTCTGGCAGGTCCTTCTTCGCGTTCGGGAAGGTATTCTCGCGAACGCGAAGAGTAAACTGGGCAGCTGAAGTTTTCTTCTTCGCGAACGCGAAGGCGAAGCGATGGGGCATTACCCTTCGCGAACGCGAGCAGCTCCTCGCGAACGCGTAGTGTTAGGCACACCTGGGGGAGGGTTGGTCATTCCTTCATCGCGAACGCGATTAATGTCTCGCGAACGTGAAGGCCCGGGGGGCATAACCATTGCGAATGCAAACAGGGTCTTGCGAATGTGAAGGCTTGGCATCCAATACCTTCGCGAACGCGATAGTGGCCTCGCGAACACGATGCACACTGTCACCCAGTGCATAAAACAGAATCAAATGCGGGTTTAAGCCACTTCTTCAACATGTTTCAAGAACCAAACGGGTAGAGGAGATTTTCAAGTGTCATTTTCTTCCCCAAAGTATTGGTAAGTGATTCTAACCATTTTCTTTTAATTACCCATCACATTTTATGAATTATCAACCTAAAATCTAAAGTTTTCATGGTAGAATTAGGGGTTAGGGTAGAAACTAGGGATTTCGGAAATTTTTGGATTTAGACCCCAATTTGAGGCCGGATTCCAAAACTAATTAAATATTCGGGCTTGGGGGTGAATGGGTAAAAGAATTTTGTTCGGAACCTCGGGTTTTGACCAAGCAGGGTCGGGGTCTATTTTTTGACTTTTTGGAGAAAAATTTGAAAAATTTAATTTATGAAATATAATTAATTCCTTTAGCAATATTTGATGTTATTGAGTCATTTTTGAATAGATATGAGTGGTTTGGAGGTGAATTCCAAAGAAAAAGCTGTGATTGAAAATTAAGTGGTATTCGGAGCAAGGTAAGTGTCGTGTCTAACTTTGGCTTGAGGGAATATGTATTATGTGTTTATTTTCTTCGTGCTTGGTTGTTAAATACGATGTATAGGTGAGGTGACGAGCATCTATAAGTCATTGTCGAGTCATAGCATGCGAGTGAAATTCTATTCTTGTCTATTTTGTAGCCTTAAATTCTACTATCCATGCTTAGCGGATTATTTGAAATATTGGGTGACTTATATCTGGTTTCACTGAGATTTGCTAACTTTCGAATATTGATTCAAGGTTGAGGTTACATTGTGCTATTGATTATGGGTAAAATACTGGTTTCTTTGTGATACTCCTATCTATTTGTTGTTATTGATTCTGTGATTTGAGAGGAGGAGTGTAAAGCGCGAAGGGTGATGCCGTGCATGCATTATTTATATTTTGAGGAGTGTAAAGCATGAAGGGTGATGCCGTGCATGCATTATTCATATTGTAAGGAAGAGTGTAAAGCACGAAGGGTGATGCCGTGTATATTATGATAGGTTTAATGCACGAAGGGTGATGCCGTGCCGCGTTTTATTTATTTATTTGGTGAGGTTGAGAGCAAAAGCACGAAGGGTGATGCCGTGTATATTATGATAGGTTTAATGCACGAAGGGTGATGCCGTGCCGCGTTTTATTTATTTATTTGGTGAGGTTGAGAGCAAAAGCACGAAGGGTGATGCCGTGTATATTATGATAGGTTTAATGCACGAAGGGTGATGCCGTGCCGCGTTTTATTTATTTATTTGGTGAGGTTGAGAGCAAAAGCACGAAGGGTGATGCCGTGCAGTTTTCCTTTGCTGTTTTATTTGCTCAATTCGTTTAAGGATTTTCGGTTTAATTCTATCTTTTCATTATTCTCACTCTTATATTGTATTCCCCCACTGTATGTCCCTTTCCCATTATTTATGCGTTATTTCTTTATTTACTGTTGTTGCCACTAGCATGATTTTACTGTTCAGGTTATATGTGACTGTCTTGTCCTAGCCTCGTCACTACTTCGCTGAGGTTAAGCTCGGCACTTATCAGTACATGGGGTCGGTTGTACTGATGCTGCACTTTGCACTTTATGTGCAAATTTTGGTACCGGCTCAGGTTGATCGAGATTTTGCTATTGGTCCGCTGTTCGGAGACTCAAGGTAGATATGTCGGCGTTCACAGACCTTGAAGTCCTCGTCTATCTTTTATGACCTACTGTTTTTTTTTCATTCAAATAATTGTATTTTTTCAGACTATTACTTGTAGTAAATTCTAAAATGCTCGTGAATTGTGACTCCTGATCCGGGTGGTAGTAATTAATACAGTTTTATGATATTCCTCACTTATTATATTTCATCTTAGTTAATTATTGTTAATTACTGAATGGGAATAAAGAATTGATTTAATGATTCTCTAACATTGGTTTGCCTAGCAAGTAAAATATTAGGCGCCATCACGGTCCCGTTGGTGGGAAAGTTCGGGTCGTGACACATGGTCACAGGCTCAATATCACATGAACGCAGATAATACAAGAATGCATGGGCATGATCAATAAATGTTACGTTTCGTACTTCTGAACTAGTATAAGTGGCATTCCATGGTGTATGCTTGTGCTAGTGTACTATTACGGCCCAAATCAACAAGAAATATCAAAGACATCGAGTAGCTCATTGAAAGCAACACAACAAGTCACATAAGGAACACAACAAGTCACATAAGGTGTATAACATACACGATTAGAATAACACTAAAATATGAATATCGTCAACATAATACCCCCAGGACATCGCACATCATCCTTGACATTGCCACCCTTATCTCTCCGATAGCCAACAATATCACTCTACCGTGACAATATCATTAGCCACCCGTATCACTTCGCATAATAGCCACCCTTATCGCTCCGCCCGGACAATAACACAATAGCCTCATGTATCACTCCGCACAATCAGCAACAGTGGGAGGCCACCCTTATGCCCCGCATAAAAACAACAGTGAAATGCCACCCTTATGATCCACATAACAACAACCAATCCACACAACAATTTACATATGCTAACATCACGATAACACGACATATTAACTCGTACCATAATTGCCCATAGGCCACAAACTTTCCAAAAGAACCAACAATATCAGTATTTCAACAATAAATAGCTCACGGCTCAACACAATGTGTATAGAATCTCAATAACAACAAAATGAATGGGAAAGTAACTCAACAATGAACAACACCCCCTTTAAACATAACTTCAATTAAAGTAGATTAATGACTTTCTGTAACTTCAACTTCAATTAATTACTTAAGGATAAACTCGATAATGAAGGTATTTTCACGAAATGGCAAACTTAGGATCCTAGTGTATGAAATAGGCTAACAATGAAAGAGATGACACGAACTTGCAACTACGTCTAAATGCATGAGAATAACTCGGCAACAAAACGATATTTTGTAACAATAATTTCAATTAAGAGTAATTCAACAACAAAGAAGGTCACATAATGATAAAAGACATAACAAGTAAGCACATAAGAGTAAACTTGACAAGTAAAGGATGTGATATGTAACAACAATTTCAAAAAAACTTGTGAAAATAAACATGACAAATAAAAGGATATAACATCCGCTAACAATTTCAAATAAATACATGAAAGAAGCCTAAGAGTCTAAACAGGTCAATTTCTACATATAAGCCCGAGTACGCACTCGTCACCTCGCGTACACGGCTTTCACATAACACCAAATAGCACAAACAATTCCAATCCTAAGGGGTAGTTCCCCTACACAAAGTTAGGCAAGATATTTGCCTCAAAGAAGCTAAATTGATACTTTAAAATGACCTTCTCGTGTGTAACAACCTCCGAACGTATCAAATCTAGCCAAAATAACTTAATAACATAAATAAAAATCATAAGAAACAATTCTAGATAATAAAGCTTCGATCTTTAATGAAAACTAAAAGGTCAACCCAAAAGGTCAATCCCAGGACCGCACCTTGGAACCTGATAAACCCACAAATTCCTAGAACCTATTCAATTACGAGTCCAACCATACTAATTTCATCCAATTCTAATATCGAATCGATGTTCAAAACTCAATTATTCTCTTTAGAAATGTTTTTGATAAACCCCCCAATTCTCCATGGATTAATTTACGAATGAACTACTAGAATAATGTTAAAATACAAAAAAACAAATAGGATTATATATTGACCCCCATGAAAATATGAGATGAACGCTGCAAATATCACCTCAATCGGAGTTCTAGAACTCAAGATATGCTCAAAGTACCAAAAGAATGCAGTCTTCTTTTTTTATACACAGGCATTTCCGCTTTTGCGCCTACAAAGTCGCACCTGCGCATTTCCTGCTATCATTTCTGCTTTTGCAGAACATTTTTTGCACCTTGGGGTCGCAGATGCGAACCCAACTTCGCATCTGCGAAGCACCACCACCAGCTCCCTTCTTCGACACTAAAATGAGTATAACTCCCACATACGATGTCCAAATTCAATGACTCTTTTTAATATGGCTCCGTAATTACGATACGGATCTAATGCTTCAATCAAAATAGAAATTGGAGCTCATTTGCGTAATATGGTATCATTCATGTTTGAAGAAACGACATCGAAAGATAAAAAACGAGCGCAACACAATCCAAACCTATCTGAAACTCACCCGAGCACCTAGAGACCCTGTCCGAACATACCAATAAGTCCCAAAACATAATACGGACCTACTCGAGGCCTTAAATCCCATATAACAACTTCAAAACCACAAATTATCGATCAATCTTTTAAGCTCATAAACTTCAAATTTCGAACCAAGCGTCCGATTTTTGCATACAAGTTCCAAATGACATATCGAACCCATTCTAACTCTGAACAATAATACAAACCCGATAACATCGAAGTCAACTTCCAGTCAAACCTTCAAATTGCCAACTTTCGCCAAATAGTGCCGAAACTTTCTAGAAACATCCAAATGCAAATCTGGGCGCATGCCCAAGTTCAGAATCACCATACGAAGCTATTGGAATCATCAAAACACCTTTTTGGAGTCATCTACACAAAATTCAAACTCTGGTCAACTCTTGCCACTTAAGCTTCTAAAACAAGAATCATTCTTCCAAATCAATCCCGAATCATCCGAAAACTAAATCCATCCATACACTCAAGTCATGATACACAATATGAAGCTGCTCGACACCTTAAGAAACCAAAGAGAATGCTAATTCTCACAATGACTGGTCGGGTCGTTACATTACCTTAAGAAACCGAACAGAACATTAATTTTATAAACGACTGGTCGGGTCGTTACATTCTTCCCCTCTTAAACAAACCTTCGTCCTCGAACGTGCCAAGAACCATTCTAAAGCCACGAAATCACTGAATGAACTCACCATACATATACTCGCGGGTGATCCCACGTCACCCTAATCCACATAAGCCCGACAACATCTTCTCAGGTGAAGATTATTTCTTCCACCCACACTGATAAGCCTTAGAATAAAAAATTTCACCATTTGATCATTCCCCGAAGACCCAATTCCTACATATACACACTATATCAAGCTCAACTAGCTGGCACAGATCATGCATACACCCATAATGTATAACCACACGATGTAACACATCACATATATGCCCATAACAACAACTCTGACCACGACAACTGCCCATAACCGAATCCAACACCGGTATATAATCTCATTACAGCTACGACCCTGTTCCAAACCTTCACAACACTAAAGATGATGCAAGAGACATGAACATCCCGTAACCATTCACCCAAATCAATAAGTCACTCCCAATGCCACCTGGGCACATACCTCGCAGGCTAAACCCAATAATCACAACGCGAATATGGTTGAATATGGAAAGAGAAACACATAAGAAAACTATCAGACACATCTGACTGGTACAACTCCCTATCAGTACCGTACTACGGATCCATTCCACAAGGGAGAATAAAATCATATAAACTAATCACAAGGATATCATCTTAATATAACTCCATCGCGACATGTATCCCGATTCAAACATATCAAACCACACAAAAATGCGAGGATCCCATTCTCAACTCTGAATCACAAGTAGAATACATATCACACCAACCTATACCTTCCACTAACTCAATTTCGCGAACAAAATCACAACATGTAACAAACTTCCCATACTGGTAGAGCGTCTAAATCACAAATCATAACCAAACCATCCAGAAATCATATCAAAATCTATCGTAATGAGTATCAGAAAGTCCTTTCTAGTCTCGTACCTCTCAATTGTGAACAAAACAAAATGATAGACACAGTCTACCGCTATAGAATCTCTCAACAGAGGTAAACACATAAGTAGAGTACAAGAATCACGAAACTCACCCACATATAAAGTAAGATAGGAGGACTCACACCGATAAATAAAACCAGATCAAAATAAGACTGATGCTCCTCTATGACAAATCGAAACTGTACCTATAACGGCACCATCTGGTGTAGCGGCCTCAGCCATACCACAAAAAGCATATCAACACACCGGGCCTCCCTCTTTAGGGCGCCCTCTACCACAAAAAGCATATCAGCCTGAGTGCACTGATGAAATCCACCTCTCCCGAGTCTGGGATAATCTCTTATTATGTGCCTTGTATCGTCACACTTATAACAACCTTTCTCCGGGCATGGCTACTCATACTGAGTGTGTGCCAGATAAATTAAAATAACCTCTCTTGGAACCCCATGCAGGTGACGCACTAAAAGATGTCTGCCCCATATGAGTACCCTGAGGACCCTTACTAACTGGATCACTACGAGTAGTCGTAAGTGAGGACTGAACATGCTGACTGCCCGAGCCTCTGCCATGATGGGTCATATCTAAAGAGTAGAATCTCCAACAACCTGCAGAAATGTAGTATCAATCTCCAACAACCAAGCCATCCTTATCCTTACTCTCCTCACCCCAGATTTTCTCTAACCTCGTGGCAATCTCCACAACCTGCAGAAATGGAGTATCAATCTCCAACAACCAAGCCATGTTGAATCTAAGACCATAACTTAGCCCGTTAATAAATCTGTGGACGCGCTTTCTAACTGTATGAACCAAAGTAGGTGCATGACGGGATAACTCACTGAACCTGATAGCATACTTCGACACCGTCATGGTGCCCTGACGCAGTTGCTCAAACTCTATACGCCACGCACCTGGAGGGTTTGGGGAACAAACTCCTTCAAAAACATCTCTGAAAATGAGTCCAAGTGAGTGGTGCTGCATCAGCTGGCCTACCCTCCTCATAAACCTGTTGTTGCACCCTATTTTACATTAGTCAAATAAGATTCAACTTGTAGTTTCTCTGTTGTTGATAAAGAGAGTCGCCACCTAATATTTAAAGATATACTAGGGTACCTATTTAATTACTAATTCATATTCATTATTAATTTTTTAACCGGTGAGATTATGAGTTAAGGGTTCTTGTTCTTATAAGGGGAAGGTGTTATACACCCCTTAAAATCTACCTGAGGTAGCTCCATAGGACTTAGACTATGTTTGGGATCAATTATTTGTACTATGCTTAATTACTATTAAAGAGTATGGATTACTGTATATCTAGGAGAGAGCATGATATTAATAAATGGAACATGGGGCCTTTAAAAGGATGTGAATTTATAAAGGAGTCTAGAGATATGTTGAAAGAGTTTTGAAATATGTATGTAAGTGGTCTATATTTTATAAAGCTTGTGAAAAGAGGTTAAGTTATGAAAATACTTGATTTAGGGAATGTGTGTTCATGTAACTCTAAAAGGTGTTTGTAAGAAAGTGAACCTAAAATATACATTTGATTATGAAATCTTAAATTTTGACTTGAGAAATGGTTTTGAAATTTTGACTTAAATTTTGACTCTAAAGGTGTCAATATTCTAGCCTTACGATTCGGATCTGATTTCCTTTTGAAAGTGGGCCACTGCTTTTACTAAATTCTGAGCTTCAAAATCTTTTAAGAAACGGAAAGTGAGCGAGAACATAATATGATATAAACAAATGTTATTAACGAAATGTGGATTAATTACTAACTAATTCTTTTTTAAAAATCTATATTATTTAAGGCTTGCCTATGTTTTATATGACATTGAAGCATGAAAATAAAGTGTATGATCTAATATGTGAGTGTTATATACATGACAATAAAGATGCAACAAAGCAACAAGGCAGTAGATAAAAGGTAATGAAGCAGTAAACTAGATTAACGAAGCAATAGATAATAACAAAATGAGTTGAGGGAAAGAGGATTGGACTCTGGTAATTGGGACTCAAGAAGGCAGGACCAATAGTAAAGAGATGCGGCTACAGTTGATTTTGGACTCTCCAGAAAACTGCAACAAGGCTGGGATTGGGCCTGAGTTCTTTAGGAACTCAACAGGCCCAAATAGATGTACATGTCCAAAAGAAAAAAGAAAATCATTAGATACATGCTCCATATTTTCAACATATTTGACCATGTATAAAATATATATACATAGACAACTGAAACCAAATATATTAAAACATCAATACTCTAACACTATGAGAAATTATACTAATGTGGTGGTCATACATGGCAAATAATTTACATTGAAAACCTTTCGTTGTCATTAAACACTAAACCCCTAAAGAACCAATGGTGTCAATGAATTAAGGGCTAAGGAGGGAGTTCCGCTCAAGTTCAATGCCCCCTTTGAATCCCCAGAGACTTCAAAGTTCCCAAGGGACTCGAGGCCCAGGCAATGCTTATTCCAGGGAGAGCAGCCCAACCTAGAGTCAAACTCCGCTCCCAAATACCCCTAACCACTAACGACTTATTTATTCTTATGGGTTTAAATGCCAATGAGGTCCTTTCAATGTAAACTAAATGCTATAATATCCCCTACCACAAAAGTATACTTTCCCTTCTAACAGAGTAACATAAGGGTACACAAACAAATCTACATTTTTAACACCAGATGAACAATCTACATGTTAGGTACATATGAAGGTCATACTTTCGAGCACATATAGGAGAGAAACAAAAAAATTATAACATACTGTTAAAGGTCTAAACATTGAGAAAAAACACATTCAAAGGGAAGATAAGGAATACAGAGTTCATATACGCAGCAACACAAGAAATACAGATAACCCTGCATTGGCAGACTAATGATGAATTGATTATCTTGCTACTAGCATATGCATGGATTAGTAACACTACTTTGAACTTTAAAAGGTGTTAGTAAAGGTTCAGGAAAACAGTTACAGCTAGCACCTTTTACAGAAGTTGTTAGAGATATCAGAAACATGATCAAATCTCTCAATATGACTATAGGTTCACAGATTTGAACATGGAATCCCTAAGGGGCTCAATAGGATCACATTCATAACATCATTTACCTTAAACAAGCCATTATGTTCAGACAGTATCAACAAATAACTTCTCATAAAATTTAGAGACCATGTTCAATTAAAATTGGCAATGAGGAGAGAATTAACTATGAAGCCAAACAGGAGAACATACAACACTTAGCATTAACTATGTACACATACTTTGTCATGCCCCGGCCTCGGGGAGCACGACCAGCTCAACTGAGATAACCCGACCAAGCAAGCCTGTACAATGCCTCCCATCCGAACTCATCCATGAATAAAGAGAAGATACATTTCATTAGTTATATCATTTTTAAGTCTCAAAATACAAACACTATTATGGTTTGAAGTGGAACATGTAGTACAAATACAACATTACTAGTTTGACCTTCCCAACACCAACATAATACCTACACCATGTCTACGGAGCGTCTAATATATGCAAATGAGTACAATGATAGTACTAGCAATAAGGTTTCGGCTATACCTCAAAACTAAATGCATAAGGAGCAAAAGATATATGACCCCAAAATGAAGTGGGGCTCACCAGGTCAGCTGGAAAGAGGGTGCACCGCTATCATTGACCAAAGTTGTCTGCTGTGGAACTACCTGCATCCATTAAAGATGCAGCGCCCCTAGCAAAAGGGGCATTAATACATGTCGAATAGTACTAGTGTGAAAACCAAACACCCCCTTCAAGGATTGGAAGTGCAACATGAATGTGACGAATTATGGAAGCAATAAAAGAGCTTAAATAGCCATTAAATACCATGGAAATTTAATTTAAAGCTTTCAATAACATTTATAAATTTCATGTTGGGAATCCTCTATATGACCTCAATCACAATACCATAATCTCTATACAAAGCGGCCCCGCCGCCTCACCCCAATGTGTGCGGGTGGAGGTGTATTCACAATCACAATCTCTACACAAAGCGGCCCCACCGCCTCACCCCAGTGTGTGCGGGTGGAGGTGTATTCACAATCACAATCTCTACACAAAGAGACCCCGCCGCCTCACCCCAATTTATTCGGGTGGAGGTGTATTCACAATGCCACACTTCGGACCCCCAAAACGATAATAGTTTGTACAAAAGATTTCTTTTCAAATCAACCATTTGGCACCTTATACCTTAATAAGTATAAGTTCATAAGGTTACATCATATGAGAAACAAGAATTTGATCACATTGATTTCATACAAAATTTTCTTCCCAAAAAGAAGTATAACATAATTAAGTCAAAATAGAAAATAATTAACACATGAAGGTTTGGACACGTTATGCAATTTGAGAATTAATTTACTAGCTTGAATATCCCACCTCAACAGTGTTTCAAGTTCAAACTACACACGATGGAGTTTTATAAGAATAATAGAATTCCGATACTAGAATAAGAGTTTAGCCTCGAACCTCGAAAGAGCCTTTCATGGTGTAACAACGTCCCGACACTCCTAACGATGCCAATCTATAGAAGAGGGGATAATTACAAGCACGATTAGAGTAATTTGTATGGCAAGAGCTGCTACAATGACAACCCAACCTTTTCTCAACCAATTCAACAACAAAACTACCCAAGGTTGTCCAACAACTTCCCCACAATCCCTTTTAGCTCATGCATGTGATATGTCTACTCTCATCACCCATAACCAACCCAGAATTCAAAATTGGAGAATTGGGGAGAAGAAATTATTAGCTTTTAGAAACCCTAGCAAGTTCCTTTTGATGAAATTCAAAGGCTTAATCCAAGTTGAGTAGTGAAATCCAAGAATCCTCCCATTTCTCTCTCTAAAATAGCTCTCTCCTCTCTCTAAAATACTAGATAACCCCTCAAAAATGACCCATATGGATAAATAAAACGAAATGGGGTTGGGTTATAAGATTAGAAAAAATAAAGCCACGACGCAGATCTGCGGTCACATATGCAACCGTATAGAACTTCTGCGGTCCGCAAAATGGACCGCACAATGGTCCTCTGGAACTGGGCACTTCTATGCAGGTATGCGACAGGTCTGCAGTCCGCAGACCAATTTTGCAGTCGAATAAAGAACCGCAGAACCTCTTTCCGAAATTCCTCACGCTGGTTCTGTGACGGATGTGCGGCCCGCGAAACGATTATGCTGTCGCATAATTCACCGCAAAATAACTTCTAAATTTTCCCATTTCTCTGCTTCACTCTACGATGGATCTGCGGTCTACAGATCAGTTCTACGGTCGTATAATGGACCGCAAAAATGCTCTGTTCTGCAGTAATTTTTCTTCAACTCCCCAATGCACTGTTCAACCTAAAAAGTCTGTACCGCGGCAATTACAACCCTCAAATACATTAGCCTACCTCGGCACCACGAAATCTCGGGTTTTAGATGAATTCTTACGGGGCCTTACATACTTCAGTTATAAGGCCACGTAAATGTTTTCCTAAATACTCGGATTCCGTGAAGCCGAAGTAGGCGTAGAGGCCGCGATTCAGACTTTTTGGATTGAACAATACCTAGGGAGTTGAAGAAAAATGTTGGGCAGAAGTACGCATTTCTGCGGCCCATTCTGAGACCGCAGAACCACTCTGCGTACCACAGAATGGCCGCAGAGTGGAGCAGTCTTTTGGGCCATTTTAATATCATTTTTGCGACCCAATATGCGACCGCATAACCATTTTTGTCGGGCCGCACTCTTGTCGCATATGCCGCTTTGGGAATTTTTGGAGGGAGGTTCTGTGGTACACTATGTGACCGTAGAACCGTTCTGCGGTGCATTATGCGACCGCAAAATAGGTCTGCGGGCCGCATAGTGACCGCATACCTGGTCACTTCCTTTCTAGTTTTGGCACCCAAATTTTGCAGTCATTTTGTGGACCGCATAATCATTATGCGGTCACATATGTGCTCGTAGAACCTGTTCCGGAACTTTATTTTTGGGGTTTTAAACCCGACCCTATTTCATTAAAACACATCCCATAGACTATTTTGAGCCTGTTTTTGATATCTTTAGAGTGAAAGAGAGAGTCCTAGAGGGAGAAAGTGACCTTCATCAAAAATTTCTCTTAAATTATTGCTTAAACCTTATGAAGATTAGCAAGAGAAGCACCCTAGGTCTTCATCCCAAGAGGTAAGATTCTATCACCAAGCTCTTAATTTCAAAATATAACTAGAATGGGCAATTAGTAAGGTAGTTCATGGGGATGGGAGTGATTACCTTGCATGCATGTATTCTTAAGGTACGTGGGGAGGTTGTGAGTTAAAGATTGAAAAGAATGGGGTTTGGGATGGTGAGGTCTTCCGTGAAAGGGCCATGGAACCTTAATACACACATAGTGTTTGATAAAATGCTCAAGTGAGCTAGAATCATGATCATCTTCCTAAATTTGGTTCAACTTGATATATTTCTAAAATAGATGGAAGTTGCTAAGAATTCCAGATCATTTTAGAGTTTGAGAAGCTCAATTGAGGTATGTTGGCTAAACCCCCTTCTTCTTAGAATCGAATCCCACGGTGTTCAAGTAATTGGTGTAAGTCCCAAATTGATCATTATAGAGTTGGTTATTCCTAATATATTTGTGTTGAAGGATGTATGTTCAATATTTATTCTGAATGCTTCATCATTACATCTTGCCATTTGAGGATGTGTTCAAAATGTGAAATATGTGTTAGAAAAGTTAATACTTCATGTCAAGATCGAACAAAGGTTGTCATGCCAAATTGTATGAAAAGCCTCTATGTGCCTAAGATTCCCAAATTGCTCATATGTGAAGTTAATGTCTGCAATGGGAAGCATTATTATGTTGATAATGATAATGATGTTTGAATGTGAAAAGAGTAACTATAATTATGAAATACGGCCAAGTGCCAAGAATGACTTTATAATTGTGGTCACTAGTGCCAATGAATTGAAAAGATATGAAAGAAATATGAAGTGAGATGACTGATTGAAAATGAGTGATGTCTCGAATGAGATGGCTTAGCTGATCGGGACGAGATCAGACTCCGTGTAAGAACACGGTGGTATTGTGGATAAAATTATGAATATGGTTGATGTCTCAGATGAGATGGCCTAGCCGATCTAGCCGAGATCGGACTCCGTGTAAGAACACAGTGGTATTGTGGATTATGGCATATTGGCACTAAAACCATCCAACCTAATAATGCGGGAATTGACTTAAAAATCTATGTGATCCTTAACTTGATGTTTAAATATTATTTGAAGCTCTTATTGAATTCTTGACTGTTCCTCTTGTATTATTATTCATTCTATTGAGATGGTGTTTAGCTATGCATACTAGTACTATTCGACAATAATAATGTCCCTTTTTCCGGGGGAACTGCATCTTTAAATGGATGAAGGGGGTTCCATAGCAGACAATGTTGATCACATATAGTGCTGCATCCTCTTCTTAGCAGACTTGGTAAGCCCCATTTCATTCCAGGGTCATGTATTGTACCTTTTGTTTGTATTGTAGTCACTTTTTGAGGTATAGTCGGGGCCTTGTTGCCGGCACCATTTTTACTCTCTTTTGTATCTTTAGAGGCTCCGTAGACACTATGTGGGTTGTATATGGGAGTTAGAAAGGTCAACGGATCATGTTGTATTTTGGGCTCTTGTTCCACTCAGTCATAAGTATGAATGTATTTTGAAACTTAACAAAATGAAACGACTTAGTAACGTGTATATATATGAACTTTCTACTGCCTAACTAATGAGAGCACGCCTTCTCTGGATCATGGGTGAGTTGGGTAGATAGTGTCTAGCAGGCTTTCTCGACCGGGTCCACTCGGTTGAACACCGGTCGCGCTCCCCGAGCTTGGGGCGTGACATCAATGATCTTACAAAGGAAGGCAGGGTAAGCTTTATCTATTATAGAATCAAATCAACAATGCCATGAAGGAAGAGAGTTATAGACTAGGTAAGGATTATACTAAAACAAGTTTAACTCAGGTGTTAGATTAAATTATATCTAGACATGAAGTGATCACACTCAGCTTAAAATTATCATTTTGGCTATAACAATAATAAATGGGTCCTACTTTATGGAAGATACCTTAATGACAACTGAATGTAAGCTTTACAAAGTCAGTTATAGCATAAAAGAGATTAAAGACAAGAAAATACTACATCGAACAGGTTTTGACATAAACATGTAACTGAATACTTTATCTAAACATAAGGCAGTGTGTTTAGCTTAGCAACAATTACCAGTTAACTATAACAAATATGATTATGACTTACTTTTTATGAAAAGGAGTGACTTAATCTTAGCAGAATATGTACAACAGAGTCATTGATATTCATATAAGTTCACCTCAACAAGACTGTTTCAACAGATGCAACCAATAACAAGATACAATCATGAGAATGTCATAATGATAGCCTAGAACTTGCCTTTAAAGCTAGAAGATACATGTATAGAGAAGGAAAGCATCTAAACACTTAGATTGTTCGTGCTACAGCCAAAATGGTGGATGATATGAACTTATGAACTTTTCGAGTTATCTTAGTTAGGATTATCAAATAATAAACTCGACCAAAAGACAAACATAATGCAGGGAAACAATATGTAGAGGTAGATATCACAACAGGATTATCAATGAAAGGTTATGAAGTTTAGTTAAACATGAGCAGTCATAATAGGCCCATTAAGGGAAATTAATCATGTAGGCCATTTAGACTCAGAAACGAAAGTCATTTGAGGTCACATAACTGCTTGATCAACATTGATTAAGGATTCAGAAGCATGACAAGTGATCACAAGTAGACAATATATTATCACAAACAAAAATACACAGTTCTATACTAGTTATAAGCACCATAAGCAAATATAGTTCATAGAAGACAACAAGCATATTCATAATATGTAGATAAGACGAACAGAGTAGAAAAGTTAGAGGTATACTGACTTTTTCGAGGGCAGCAGACCAAACGAGGATTTCTCTTAGTTGCTTAAGACCCCAAAGCTTCAAGCTCGAAGCAACAAAAGTGCTCAGAAACGAAAGAAATGGAAATCAATAAGAAAACCTACGTTTTGGAATTTCAGAATTGCTCTTAGATGATTGTTCTTTTGTCTAGTTGGTGATTCTAGGTTGTGGTAGATCATGTTGGGTTGTGTGTAGATGAGAACATTAAAGGCTCTATTTATAGTACCATTTAAGGCTCTTAGGGTTTCACAGATTCAAAACAATAGTGGAGGGTAACGCATGGTAGATGATGATAGCAAGATTGAGTGAAATCAGAAAGAAAACAGAGGGGAAAACAGGGTCGAATATACCTGAGCATAAGGAGATCGACCGTTGAAGATTTGGACCAGAGGTTAAAACCCTAATATCTAGAGGTCACTGAGTTTGACCTCTGGACATCGAATTCTCATGTTGAGCTCTGAGATCCACTCCATGCATGCTCCGATTTGACATAACACGAAGGGAATTTGGAGATTTGAAGTTACATCTTGGAGTCTATGGCTCAGATTTGGACGTTTTGAATTTTGAGTGATGAGATAGGGAATAACCAGCTGGATTCGCGAATTTCAGAAGGCAAAGGGCGGTTTCAAACATCGATCTTTGACTCATGAGAGAAAATCAGATGATTACCCTTTCAAGATTAAGGTTTCAGATTATGGGTCTTGAACTTGTGTGATGAAAGAGGAAATTATAAGCGAGATTTGTGGTGTATCAGGGACAAAAGAGATGATTTACAGTGGTTTCAAGTGACATTGCACAAATTTGTGCAAGATTCTGAGATTGATGGTTGATGGTTGATGGAGATGAGAGAAAAGAGAGAGGAAAGGGAAATGAGGGCGGCTGTGTCAAAGAGGAAATGATTAGGTTTGGGGGAATAAGGTCTGTCTCTAGGTTAAAGACGAGAGATAGAACCTGGGCCGTTAGATCTGATGATCAACAACCCTGATAATTTGGATCATTTAGGATTTTTAGGGGGAATTTTGGTGTACGTTAGATCATGGGATTTTGGATGATGGGGATGAGATCTCTAGGGCGGGCATTTAAAAGTAATAGAAAATTGGAGATTAAATGTGAACCGTTGATCAGATGGACCAACGACTCAGATGTGAGTGTGTTTGTTCCGTGAGTGGTGAGGGAGGTGACGTAGCGCGCGATGATTGGTGCAAAAGAAATGGCACAGATTCCCACAGTGGAAAGAGAAGAGTGTTTGGATTGGTTATATTTCGTACTGGTCTTGCACGTTTGGGCCAGAAATAATTTAGAAGATGGCCATTTTACATTTGATTGAGAATTGCAATTGTAGCCCCTTTGTCTTTTAATCCCTTTTTGAAATTAATTTAAATAAATCTTAACAATTTTCAATAAATGTAGTAAGATTATAATTATACTACTAATTATTTTAATTGATTCTTTACAAAATACTTTGTTGTTTTCTAAATAGTAACACTAATTTCGAATTATTAACCTAGTAACCTAATTTACTAGAAATTAAGGAGTAATTTATCAAATTAACTATATAACTTATGTAATGTATATATAAGAGTTATTCTAATAATCTTAAAATAGTAAATATATTTGTAATTATATAATATTAATATTATGTACTAATACTTAATTAATTTGTAAAAAAAATAAGTATTGTTACTAGAAAACACTTAAAAAATATTTATTGTAAATTATTAAGTATAGATAAATTAATTTAAAAAGGGAAGGTCAAAATTGGCCGTCAACACTTGCCATCACTTATACGCCGCTCCCGACAGCTGAAATGTAGTAAAAGCAACCTCGCTCACCTCCACAATACCCATGGTCCGGAAAATACAGTGACACTTCTCTAGAAAATCCTAATCATCATCGGTAACTGTGCCGTTGAAAGTAGGTAAACTATACCTCTTGAACCTATCATGCATCTTCTACTCTTCCTCTGATGCCCCTAGCCTGACCTCAGGCTGAACCGGAATAACAGGCTGTATCGGCACCACACCCAGAACCTAACCAATATGAGCCCGCTGCTCAGGAGTACGGGCGGTAGGAGTCTGAGCTCCTCCCCCAATGTGCGAAGTAGCTGGTGCAACGGAAATCAATCCTGCCTGAGCCAATGTACCAAACATGCTCTGGAACTGCATTGAAGTCTCCTGAAGTCCGGGGGTAACAACAGGCACCTCCGATACCTGTCCCCCAACCGGAGCTACTGGTGGCTCCTCAACTGCTACTCTGGCAGGTGCTCTAGCTGCGGCGCGTGCCCCTCTTCGGTCTCTACCTCGGCCCTGGCCTCTTGCAGCACTAGCAAAGGGCGCGGGTGTCTGCTCGGCTGATCCGGTTGCGCGTGACCTCACCATCTGTGAGAGAATAGAGATGCAAATGCTCAAACTTCGAAATTAACAAATCCGCACGACAGGAATGAAAGAAGTGGAGTTTTCCTAATAGTTCCATTGAAGATAAGTACAGACGTCTCCGTACCGATCTTCAAGACTCTACTAAACTTGCTTGTGATTCGTAAAACGTATGAAACTAGAGCTCTGATACCAACTTGTCACGACCCAAAATCCCACCATAGGCATCGTGATGGCACATAGTCTCTAAGACTAGGTAAGCCGACTACTTACAACAATTAAGCCAGTTTTACAATGATAATTTTAAAACAGAGTTTAATATGAATACCGAAACAAAAGCGAAATACAACTACGCGTACATAATCATCAAAACCTCCCAAGACTAGGTAATACAGAGTCACGAACACTGGTTGAATACATGGAAAGATTTCAAAGATAGAATACTATATTTTTCAAATAACAAGCTGGCAGTACAATGGAATGAAAGGACTCCAAGGGACTGCAAGACCAAGCAGCTCTACCTTGAATCCTCGCGATCAATAAGGTAACTCCACCTGAGTCTGATATCTCCAATACCTGGATCTACACAAAAATATGCAGAAATGTAGTATGAGTACACCACGGTCGGTACTCAGTAAGTATCAAGACTAACCTCAGTGGAGTAGTGACGAGGTACAAGTCAAGATATCTACTAGTCAAATTAACCTATGTAGTATAGAAGTATAAAGCTAATAATGAAAGTAGGAATCAGTAAATGGTAATAAGGATCAACATGTGATATAAACAGTAAAGTAATAAGAACATCGTCAAAGTACCATTGAAACCAAATAAGGGAAAACCAATAATAACCAATTAATCAAGTTGTTCTAACACAAGTTTCGCAAAAGATATTTCTTTGAGATACCTCATCTCATAATCACAAGTCACGAGTCTAAACCCACAAATCATATGCTCACGGCACTTACCTAATCTCATAATCACAAGTTACGAGTCTCAACCCACAAATCATATGCTCATGGAACCTGGTGCCCACGCTTTTAATAACAACCACACGGACAACTCACCTGCCAATATCACAATCAACCCGACATGATCATATGCTCACAATCACAATCCGCCTGACGTGGTCACTGGCTCACTATCACAATCTGCCTGTTATGGTCACAGACTCAATATCATATGAATGCAGATAATACAATAATAGACGACCATGATCAATAAATGTTATGTTTCGTACTCCTGAACTAGTATAAGTGGGATGCTTTGGTGTATGCTTGTGCTAGTATACTTTTACAGCCCAAGTCAACAAGTAATATCGAAGACATCGAGTAGCTCATTGAAAGAAACACAACAAGTCACGTAAGGTGTAAAATACACGAGTAGAATAACACTAACATACGCATATCATCAACATAATACCCCTAGGCCATCACACATCATCCCTGACATTGCCACCCTTATCTCTCCGATAGCCACCCATATTACTCTGCCCTGACAATATCATTAGCCACATTTATCACTCCGATAGCCACTTGTATCACTCTGCATAATAGCCACCCTTATCGCTCCGCCCGGAGAATAACACAATAGATACCTTAATCACTCCGCAAAATCGACAACAGTGGGATGCCACCCTGATTCCCCGTATAANACCAAATAAGGGAAAACCAATAATAACCAATTAATCAAGTTGTTCTAACACAAGTTTCGCAAAAGATATTTCTTTGAG
>AWOL01S0096498.1:0-13957 GCA_000715115.1 Nicotiana otophora
AGCTCGTTATATCTCTGCCACGATCATTGGGACAATAGTGTAAGTCTGTCCCTCAATCCCTTCCATTAAGTTCTTGGTAACTATAGCCAAATGAGTGTGAATCCTGTCTCTTTGAATTGGAAATATTATCATACCCAGAAAACAGACGATGAACACAAAAACCCAACGATGAGTCCAACCTAGGGAAGTGATAGCAAACTCATCATGATAGATACGATAGGATGTGTTGTGCCCATAATGCTCGTAGAGGAAGTCAAAAGGTATGTAGGACTTTTTTACGCAGACTAACTCGTCATTCTTTCTAAGACCCATCATTTTCAGAAATCCCCTAGAAGTACAATTTTCCGGTACCAGCAGACCAGGGCTATCCCAGGGTAGCCCGGCAAAACCTCCTATTTCCTCAAGAAGGGGAGTCATTTTTATGTTACCAAAATGGAAAACAGCCCTCTTTTCATCCCAGAACATAGTAGAAGCCTCGATCAGTACATTGTTTTGCTGAATGTCCAGCAAAGAAGATAAATTTCCAAGAATTCTTTTCACATGGTTCTTGTCGCTTGGTGAGAGATTTTCCCACCAGTCTAGCAATAGAGGTGAGATACTTCGGACCATGCCGAACCTGGGGACTTCGTGCCTCATTTCTGCAAAACAAATAAAGTTAGCCATTTCCCCCTCCGGGTTTGACTACTTACACATTAATGATTAGCATATCGGCACGTTTTCTCCAAAATAGTACACATATCATGATCGTGCCCGTTGGGGTTATGGAGATCCCGATGGACTTTGGACAAGGCTTTTCTTAGAGAGTTATTATGCGGACAACATTCTAACTCATGCTAGGTTTGTACATGATGCATGCATAGTTAACATCATAATAGGGTTTTCTATAGAAGTCTAGACCGGTACCCTCAAGCGGACAACTTGAGAGGGAAAGGCACGGAACCGTCGACTGCACCGCTGATCGACTAGTTTTACCGCAAATAAGCCTTTCCAAATTTAAAAAGGGTAATATAGGAAGAGCGCGGACACTCATCAAGTGCCGCTATGGTATTAATTACGCACGAGTGGAATATGATGCAGAGCATGTAATTATGCAAACAATAAAACAACACCTTGTCAAGTATTCTGCATGATGAAAGCGATAAATGCGATATTTAATAAATGTAAAGACAGGAAAGAAAGAAAAACAAAGGAGGAGTTAGTTCGCATAATGGAAAAATTACAATAAAGTTGTAAAAGGTGTAGGGATTGGGAAAGACATAAAGATGGAAGCCAACGAACAAGGTTAAACGACAAGTTGCATGTAAATTCATGTAAAAGAGAAAATAGGGAAGGGGGTGTGCATGTAGCAAATAAACGGTGTATTTGACCATAAAATAATAAATACATGCTTATCGAGGGAGACTAATGCACACATACCAAGTTCATTATGGTAAGAGCCTAAGGATATTCCCAGCAGAGTCGACATGCTATCGCGCCCCTCTTTCTTGGGAAATCGGGTTTCAACATTGACAACTCTTTTAAAAAATGGGAGGAAGGGTTATTAAAAGGGAGAGTCGCCACCTAACGGATTAAGGTGCGTTAGAGCGCCTATCTGCAAATGACTCAGGTTTACTAGTTTGCGTCACCAAAAATCGGGTAAAGGCTCAAATTACCTCGAGAAGAAGGTATTAGGTACTCCTCGAGGTCCACAACGGTGGGTCCCGGCTCAACTTAAATCATGTGAATTAGTCTAAGAGAAGAGAAACATAAAGAAAAAATTATTTTAATAGGAGTGGGGGTCCTAAGTTGTTTAGCCTAAAGGATCACCCCGTGCAACATAAATAATACTTCGTAACTCCCCCAAGACGGGGGTGTTACTCATATTATTCAGCGGGCACAGACTATCATCTCCTGCTATCCGATTATTATCTTTAATTTATTTACCTAAAGCACTCTAATCAATTCTAAATCGTACCCTATGCGTGTACTACCCATCCTTTACCTATGGCCCAGGAGGCATTTGGACCTCTATTTTCGGATGGTTCTAGACTTAACATAGGTTGCTCAAAAATGATAAAAACTAGGCAACATACAAAACAAATTGGACTTTCATCTAAAAGAAAATAAGGGCTCAGGTTAGCCTCCACACTTAGGCAGCAAATGCACGCAAACAAATTAGGCGTTTTGACAGTTTCAACAATTGTAGTCGTTAGGCCATATAGACATGATTTCTATATGATTCTAAACTTTAATCATGCGAGCAGTTATGCAAAGTAATTTCTAAGTGACTGCGTTGTTGTCTACTGATTATAAGTATAAGCGGTTGAAACCTATAAACACGCTATCTAGGTGATTCACGCAATAACTAATAATGGTAATCACATGAATATGTTCAGAATTACTTAATCGAGTCCTATAGGCATGATATCTAGAATGGTAATTAGCACAGTGTTGAAAACTCTTAAAGAAACAAGCAGGGCGATAATTAAAGCGGATTCAAACTCTATAGGCATGATTTCTAGAATTAAAACTGATTTTATATCCTATAGGCATGATTTTTATAATTAAAAACTAATTTTAGATCCTATAGGCATGGCATCTAATTTGTAGATTAAACCATAGGTAAATAGAATCCTATGCACACATTGAGATATTAATCATTCAATATCCTATAAGCATGATTTTTAACAGGTAAAAACAGAACATATTTGAACCAAATAAAGAACCTATAGGCAGGATTTCTAACGCACATTTGAGCAAAGTAATGAACCTATAGGCATGATTTTTACCCATTTCAATACAAGTGTAAGATAAAACCCCTTTCCCAATTTCACTAATACCCCAAAATGTTATTACAAGAATTATTACAGACCAGAATGAATGGAATAAATTACAAAGTAGAATAACTATAGGGAGCCTACAGCAGGCTCAAAGATATACCCATCCAAGCCAAGCCTTCATTCACATCGCTCATAACAGCCCAAAATTACATCTTCATGGACATAAGGCAGCCAGGAATTAAGTGATTCACCCAGTGGGCATAAAACAGAGTTGAGCATATAGAACCAAGACCCTAGTGTGTCAGAGTTCCCAATGGCTTCAAGAACACAGGACAGTGCTCACACTAGTGAGGTTAACAGAGATAATTCAGAGGAGAGACTAGGTACCAAGTCCTAGTGTGTCAGAGTTCGCAGGGGTCTCAAATGAACCCTGAGCAATGCTCACACTAGGGAGGTCAAAGGACAAAACCTACGTAGCCTTGGCTTTCAGCTAGCTAAGAATGGGATTCAAAGAGCTTAGGTGACAAGTGAAAGAAGGGACCAAAGTTGAGAAATAGGAATTGGGGGATTTAAACAGACACGATCAAATTGAGCAAACAAAGCAAACAGTTGAATAAATCACAGAACTTTAAAAAAAGCAAGCTGAATGTAAACTGAGAAATAGGTCCCACACTTAGCGCAGAAGCAGTCATATGCTGAAAAGAAGTTGAGAAAAGAATATGTTTGCAGAATTGACAAAGATTGTTGTACACAAGTGCAAAATAGCTTGAAACATGGTTGAATTATGCTAAGTACACAACCTTGTATTATTACCAAGAAAATAGGACAACATTGTAATGAGTCAAATAATCATAGAAAGAGCAAGGCATCATGTTAGCATAGGGGTGAGATTACAATCACACATTAAGACACATATGCAAAACTATTACTACAGAGTGGAAGGTAAAATCATGTCAAGTAGCAGATATAGGCATTCAAGCTTTGTCATAGTGGTCTAATTAGCTAAAGATGATCCGATTATAACAAGGTTTAGCCTAACATTGCAAAGTAACAATTCAAACATGATGAGACAACTGTTCCAAATCACAAGCAAACACCAGAGGGGTATGGGGTCAAGTGATCATGTTGAGTGACACAATAGCAGAGAGGCAGATTATGACTAACAATGAAGGTCTTAACACAGGCTAACCCAAATGTGAGGCATCTACTACAGGGATTCAGGACAAAGTAAGTAAACATGTTCATGAGCATTCGGGAGTCAATTCACTAACTGAATAAACCTTAAGAAGGTTCAAATTAATCAGGCTAGGAGTAGATAACTTCAGAACTGGTAGCATTAAGAGCAGTTAAATGCTAAGGAGACTAAAAGCATATAAAGTTGACAGAACGATGCCTAAACATAACTCAGAAGCACATTGAACCGTGGATTTAGAAGTAAGAATACATACAAGACAGAGACACGTAAGGATGAAATTGTAAAAGTCAAGTGACTTACCAGTTAAGCGAAAATGCATAAAATAACAAAAGTCCAAAATATTCTGAATAGCAAGATCTCATAACAAAATGGCCTTGGCTTTCAGCTGACCAAAATCAGAGTATAGAATGCAATATCAGAGTAAAGCTTTAGATCTAGTGAGGCTATAGTGAAAAAACGTGTCCTCTAAAGGAAATGGGGGAAGGGTTTATATAGTGTAGAAATCGAACACATAGACATGGAAAACAAATTATTCAGATGCAAACAAGATAGAAAGAAAATATTTCGGAATCAATTAGAAGCGATTTTAGAGAATAAATTAGAGATTCGGTAAATCAACAGGGAAACACACAAATAATACCAAAAATACCAAAATCGTTCAGAGTCATATTTGTGCGGCAAAGAATAAAGTATAAAATAGGAAACGATAAGGAAAAAGAGTAGTCAAACACATAAAAGGAAAAATATCAAGTAAGAATTGGTAAGAAACAAAGGGGAATTCAAACCATAGTTGGCAGAAGTCGAAGATTGGCGGAAATCTTGGCTAATCGGACCCATATAGCCATGGTTGTGAAGCATACGGACGAGATACATGTCCAGATTCAAGTAGTCAAGAGGAAATAGTCGAAATCTAAGGTGTAGTACTTGCCATGTTTAGTCAAGTACTAAGAGGTAACATAGAATCATAGGAGATGGTGGTATAATACACAAAAGGTAAGAGACTCATAGAAAAATCCATGATTGGGGCAGATTCGGAGAGGTTTTTTGAGAGGCGGCGGGTTAGGGTTTTCAGAGAGGAGAGAATAGAGAGGCGACGGGCTTGGAGGGAATGGGGTTAGGGTTTAGGGTTGAGTGATATAAGGAAATGAGGGAGTCGTTTGTGAGTCGTTGATCATTTTTGATCAATGGCAGGGATTTGAGAAGGGGTTGGGTCGGGTTTGGAATGGGTTGGGTCATTTAGTATTGGGCTGGGGTTATTGGGCCAAGGTCTGGGTAGTGAGGTCCGAAATTAGGAGGAATTTAGGGCTGGATTTTAAATACCCAATTTTAATCAAATAAATAACTTATAAAAGTAATAAATAATAACAAAAATATCATTTGTTCATGAAAATGATTAAAAACAATTATTTAACATTATAAAAATATAAAAAGTTATTTGTTATATAAATAATGTAATTATATGTACATATGGGCTATTATTGCAAAATACGCAATTTAGCCCTAAAAATGCAAATGTAATTATACGAAATGCACTGAAAATATTTAAAACCTAATATTGGTATAAATGATAAGTTTGGATAATTAAATCATCATATAAATAATTAGGTGGGTAATTATTGGATATTTATATAATAAAATACAGAAATAAATTGATTTAAAGTCTTTACAAATCATAGAAGATTATGAAAAATACTTGTGCATGCTTGTAAATCGAATGATGATGCATATGCACTATTTTGAAAGTATATATATATATATATAATGGGGGGAAAATTGGGTATCAACAGATGTTGATACGACCCTTTCGCTGCGGGAAGACCAACAATCCCAATAGTTCAATTGCCAAAGCGATAGGCCCGAGACTCTACCACATTGCTTGGTCACATTGAAACTCCCCTGAATACCATTCGTAGCTTTCACGGTGCCCAAATCTATCAAATATCTGGTCGGGGCTCACCCATCCATCCTCGATACTTCTGAGACTTCTACTATTGGAAATGTCTAAGGCATCCAAGAATCGGTAACCAAGCATATCAACTGGCAATACTAGCTTTCTTCCATTAAACGGCAGCTTCGTGAAACTTGTGACTTCTTTTAATGTCGGTACTAACTCACAGTCAGCAAATTTGAACATCACTTTTGCTGGATCCCAAAATTCTATTAACAGGCGAGCGAGCACCCTGTCTGCTCGGATGTTCAGCATTGCAGTTAATGCGCCCAAGTGCGCCCGAACCTCATATCCGTGTTCCCGGCGAATATTCTTCTGCCACTGTTTTAACTTATGTGGTGTTCCCATCACCATGCTGATTTTAGGGATATTTTAGTTGATTTCCATTTTCTGAGGTGAGTAAAAGAAAGATATTTGGGTAAGTGTTTGCTTCGGATATTTAAGTGTCTTGTCATATTTGTTTGTCTTTCCACAAAAGTTATGTTGTTGGGTGCACGCCCCGTTGATATTAGGGTGGCTTTCCTAATTGTGTGTCAGTGCCAAGAATCGACTCACCTAATTGGACTAAAGGCTGCGAGAAGTTATGTCAGTTGACCTGACAAAGACATTCTCATAAACTAGAGAGTTTTAAAAAGAAGGTTCCGAGGGGTGTAAAGGACAATCCTCGCGTGCCATTGTGTTTGATAGTATACAGCCAAGACTCGATTGGAAGAATTATGATGATAGTGTTTCAAGCAGTAAGAGGCAAAGGCGTAGCAACAATAAGCATGATAATCATAAAGAGCAAATAATGTTTCCTTTGAAAACAGGCTGCTATTTTTGGTTAGAGAATGGGCTTCATAAAATCTTTAAGAGAGGTGACTGTACCGGGTGAACAAATTATAATTAGCGAAACGAAGATTAATTACTAACTAATTCTCTTTAAATCCTATATTAGTTAAGATTTTCCTATGTTTCAGTTGATATTAAAAGCATGAAGGTAAAGTACATAATCTAATATATGAGTGGTAAATACATGAATTGAAATATGATAAAATGACAAAGGCAGTGGACGAAGGTAATAAAGTAGTAAACTAGGCTACAGAAGAAATGAATAGTAACGAAAGAAGTAAGGGAGAGAGGACTGGACTCTGATGGTTGGGACTCAAGAAGGTAGGCCCATCAATTAAAAGGCGCGGCTATAGCTGACTGGATCCTTTAGAAAATACAGCAAAGCTGCTTTGGGCTTGAGTTAGGAACCCAGCAGGCCCAAATGTATACATCCCCAAAAAGAAAGAAGGTCATTAGAAGCATGCCCCGCATACTTAACATATTCAAAACATGCTTGAAACGTATATTGTCAAACAATTGGAATAAGAAAATAATTAATAATTTGAATACCGTGGGAAATTATATACTCGACAAATAGTTCACATTGAAAACCTTTTATTGTCATTAAGCATTAAACCCCTAAAGAACTAAATGCGTCAATGAATTAATGTCCAAGGAGGAAGTTCCACTCAATGTCAATACTCCCTTTGAAACCCCCGACACTTCAAAGTTCCCAAAGGACTAAAGGCCTAGGGAAATGCTTGTACCGGGGAGGGAAGCCCAACCTAGAGTTAAACACCACTTCCAAATACCCTCAAACACTAACAACAAGTTTTCCTTACAATTTTATATGCCAATGAGGTCCTTTTAATGTAAACTAGATGTTATAGCATTACCGCACTCAACTTTTAGGAGGTCATGGGCCGTATGCTGTGGTTCAAGGATTCTATGACCCAAGCTGGCTATTTCCAACAGATCCAGCCACATATCAGGCGGGAGGGGGAGCACATAATCCTACCGTGCATGCTCCATGGAACGTTGCTACCATTTATCAGACCGTAGATGCACAACATGTGGGTGGGGCTCAGTCGTTTGCAGCAGTTAGACCAGAGACAAGACCAGCCACGACCGTTGAGGAGCAGAAGTGGCTAGACAGATAGACTAGGGTTCATCCTCCTGTCGTTAGCAGTTAGTGGCTAGAGGACCCACAAGTGTTCAATGACCATTGCAGGGAGAGGCTGTATAATATGGGAGTGTGTAGTCCAACGGGGTGGACTTTACCACATTTCAGCAAGAGGCCAAGGCCCGTAGATGGTGGCAGTATTATCTCCAGAGCAGGCCAGCAGGTTCATCTCCCTTGACTTGGGATCATTTTCACACCTTTTTCTTGGAGAAGCATATTCCGCCTTCAGAGAGAAAGGATNCCGTAGATGGTGGCAGTATTATCTCCAGAGCAGGCCAGCAGGTTCATCTCCCTTGACTTGGGATCATTTTCACACCTTTTTCTTGGAGAAGCATATTCCGCCTTCAGAGAGAGAGGATTGTCGTGGTCAGTTTGAGTAGCTCCGACATGTCCAGATATCTGTGACCAACTATGAGACAAGATTCACTGACTTGCCTCATCATGAAGCTCTCATACTCCCCACTGATGCAAAGAGAGTGCGCATGTTTATTGCAGTGTTACACCATGAGATCGAGGTTTCTATGGCCCGAGAGACAGAGAGGAGGACTCTAGCTTTTCATGTTGTTGAGATAGCTCAGAGGATAGAGCGTATCCGCAACCAGAGCAGATAGGTTGCTTTGAGGGACAAGCTACCTTGTCATTTTGATGGATTCAGTGGCGCCCCGTCAGGGGCAGGGGTCAGTTTATGAGGGGCCATCCAAGCAGGCCCATGAATTCAGCACCCAGCCTATTCAGGGTGCTCCAGTGTGACCATACATTAGTGTCATCCCATAGAGTACTTACCATCTACAAGCTATTTAAGGTTCCTCTAGCGAGCATTCCAGATATCAGGGTCAGACTGAGAGTCAGCGAGCGGATACCTTTCTTATATACTATACGCAATTTTCTATTTTCGGATTAACTTAACTTTAAAAAAAGATTCTATAAAAGAATAAAGATCATATCTTCTTCTTTCTTTCCAAATCCAAATACAATGGGATGGGCATCTTTCTATTTCTGCTACTATGCCTCCTGTTTACTGTATTTTCCAAACATTCTATATATTAAACTTAGAAAGAGATTTGGATTTCTCTCTAAGTGAAGAAAGCTAGATCCTCTCATCCCATACTCAATTCTAACTTCAATCATCGTCTCCCGTCTACACAAGATGGATTTGGCTTCGGTGATTCACCATTTGAAAGATGAGAGAGTCATGTGGTTCCTCTGCCGCCACATTTCACGGTCCTTTCTCTTAGTGCTTCGACCCGAAGCGATAGCTTCTAGATAGTTCAGTGAATAAGATGGTTGTGCTTAAGCTCACTCAGTTCTACACTCAGAGAGATATTTTTGAGTGCGGGGAGTTGGGCCACGTGAAGAGGTTTTGTCCTAGTCTTTGGGGCAAGGCCGTACAATAGGATCATTGGCCCAAAATTACTGCATCAACTGCCGAACTTCCCGTATGGCCGGCCAGAGATGGAGGGCAGGTGGATAGGGGTCTCCCTATAGGTGGAGGCCAGTCATGTGGTGCTCTGCCTAGAATTTACGCCTTCCTAGCCAGGCTAGAGTCACTCACTTCCGATGCAGTGATCATATGTAGTATTTCTTTCTGTCGTAGAGATGTTTCGATAATATTATATCCAGGGTCTACTTATTCCTATGTCTCTTCTCTATTTGCATCTTATTTGGATGTATCTCGTGAGTCCTTGGGTGTTCTTTCATATGTGTGCATGCCCGAGGGTGAGTGTTTTGTTATGAATTAGGTTTTTTGGTACTATGTAGTGACTTTCTTTGGTTATGATACCAGAGAATAACTTCTATTGCTGGATATGATTGACTTCAAGGTTATCCTAGGCATAGACCGGTTGTCTACGTACCATGCCATTCTCGATTACCATGCCAAGACTATTACCTTGGTGATGCCGGAGTTGCCTTGGTTGGAGTGGAGAGATTCATTTATTAGCACATACAGTCGAGTTATTTCTTTCTTGAAGGCTCTACATATGGTTGAGAAGGGTTGTTGGGCCTATCTGGCCTTTGTTTGAGATACTAATGTGGAGACTCCCATGATAGATGCAGTGCCTATGGTGCAGGAGTTTCTAATGTATTTCCTGCAGATCTACCTGGTATGCCACTAGACTGTGATAATGATTTCCGCATTGATTTGGCACCAGGCACCTATCATATCTCTATTCTGCTTTATCGCATGGATCTAGTGGAGTCAAAAGAGTTGAAAGAGCATCTTCAAGAGTTGCTCGAGAAGGGATCCATCAGGTCGAGTGTGTCGCCTTGGGGGGCATTTGTGAAATATCAATGAACAGAAGATCCATGTCTTCTCGACTCGTATAAATTTTTCCAAGTGAGAGAGTCTCTCAATTCTTATGGGATCGGGTCATTCGCCTCGGCAGTGTTATAAGCTATGCTTATAGGATCAGGTAATTCGCCTCAGTAGTGTTGTAAACTATTCTTATGGGATCCATCTGTTCGCCTCGGTAGTGTTGTAAATTACTCTTATGGGATCGAGTCATTCGCCTCGGTAGTATTTTGAGTTATTCTTATTGGATCGGTCAGTTTGCCTTGGTGGTAGTGTGTAATATTATTCCTATGTTATCAGGTCATTCACCTTGGCAGACTCGTGCGTATTATTTGAGATTTGATTTGGTATCGGTATCAGTTGATTTTGCGCATGCGACGCCGGTTATGGCACTTTAGTAATTCCGTAATAATCCATGCTTGGGAATTCATTATTAAAATGTATACGTTCGTTGTTACTTGTTGTGTTTCATACATGTCTACTTTATGTATTTTATTATTTTGACCATTAGTATGTGTCAAGTCGACCCCTCGTTACTATTTTTTCGAGGTTTGACAAGATACTTACTGGGTACGCGTTGATTTACTTACTCATACTACACTTCTGCACTGATTGTGGAGGTACTGAGACAGGTACTTCCGGTGGTCATACAAGCGAGTAGATGCATTACACAGAGAATTAGTGGTATGCTGCCTTCCATGTTACGATCTATGGCACCCGTAGTCTCCATCTTATCATAGTTATTGTTTCTGTCTATTTTATTTCAGACAGTAGCCAAAGTGGTTTTGTAAATTTTCTAAATTGCGCATGCACTTGTGACACCGAGTTTTGGGGGTTTCTAGTGGACATTCACAGTTGTATTTATTATTATTATAACTTTGCTTTATATATTATTCGTACTCGATATTTAGGCAAAGAAGTACGCATGTTTCAATGAGTTCTTCATTTAATTAGGTGTATTTGATGAAATTTCTGATTTTAAGGTATAAAATGGATAATTAAGTTGTAGGTTCACGTGTTGGCATACCTAACAACATCGTTGGGCGCCATCACGACCTATTATGGAATTTGGGACGTGAGAGTTAAATACATGGATTATGGGTTGATTTTAACATAGAAAGTAGTGAAATTGGGGGATTTTGTTGAAAACCCCTAGGGTTTAGTAATAATGGGATTTGACCATGAAATTGATTATGAACTTGGGTATAAGTTATACATTTGAGTTAGTAAGGTCATGGGTAACATTTATCTTCAAACATTTCCAGAATCGGGCATGTGGGCCCGAGGTTAACTTTTGTTGAGTTTCCAAGTTGGGTTGGGAAATTACTCTAATAGATAAATTAGCAACATTTGAGTATATATTGATTGATTTATACATTATTTGATTAGTTTCGGGTCGCTCGGCATTGTTTTGAGAGCGGAGTAGAGGGCTTGGAAGCAAGGTAAGTATCTTGCCTAATCTTATAAGAGGAAATTTATCCCCGTAGGTATTCTAATTGTTGTGTGCTACTTGTTGTGGGGGCTACATATGTATAAGGTGATGAGAGTCCGTGCACGGCTAAAATCAGGTTTATGTTCTGATAGACTTAGAACTTTACCATGCCTTATCTGTACTACTTGAACTAAAGTTGTTAGTTTAATTACTTAAATTTATAATTGAGATTGGATTCGAATTTATGTTAGATCGAGCCTCTTTATCTTGAGTTTTGGCGAGATACTAGATTGTCGATAGAAATCATGTTCTCTTTATATTCCTATCATTGTGTTGTGTTTATGTGACCCGTAGTTTGGAAAGTTACTCTATTCCTGTGGATCAGGTCGTACGCTCGGGAGTGCTATGAAATAGCATTATTGATCAGGTCGTACGACCACGACAGTATATTTGAAATGCATCTATGGATCGAACCGTACGACCTCAACAATGTACACTATTATTATGAATCGGGTTGTACGACCATGGCAATATTCGTATGTAATACTCGATAGGAGTCAGAATTCACATGAGATTCACTTCTTGACTTGAGAGTTGATATCTACTTGATTATCCTTGTTCGTTTGAGATAGCATATAGTACTTGAGGATTTCATATTATTATTAGGTTGTAAGATCATGTTAGTTACAGTACTTATTTCATTGCTACTTGTTGTATTTCATGCATGTTCACTTTCCTATACTTTTATTATTGGATCACTAGTAAGTGTCATTGTCGACACCTCGTCACTACTTCTTCGAGGTTAGACAAGATACTTATTGGGTACGCATTGATTTACGTACTCATACTACACTTTTGCATTAATTGTGCAGGTACCGAGGCAGATACTTCTGGCGGTCATTCGGGCACGCATATGCACTATTCAAATACTTAGTGGTGAGCTGCTCTCCATGCTTCGATCTACAGTACCCGAAGTCTCTTTCTTGTTATTATTTATATCTATTTTATTTTTGACATTAGTTATACTTGTTTTTATATTATACTAGATTGCTCGTGCACTTGCGACATCGGGTTTTGGGAGTTTCTAGTATATGATTATAGTTGTACCTAATATTATCATCATTTCGCTTTATGTTTCACTCATACCTTATGACTTAGTAAGAACGTAAGTATGTCTCCATGGTTTCTACACATAATTTTATTTATTTAATAAAATTCATGATTTCAAAGGTCTAAGAATGAATAATTAAGTTGATGTTTTGTCATTGGCTTGCCTAACGGTGGCGCTAGGCACCATCACGGCATATGGTAGGAATTAGGGTCGTGACAATAACATTTATTTCAACAACAATATTTCACTATAACTGTCAAATTTATTTTCAAAACTGATTCATGTTATGCTATATTATGTGTTCTCTATAACATCACTTATTATAGCAGCTAAAATATACCCGGACAAACTACACCATCATAAAGAGGTTTTGACTATATACTGTAATGACCCGGCCAGTCGTTTTGAGCTTTAGCATTACATCGGTCATTTAAGGTCTTGAGTAGCTTCATATTATGTATTATGACTTACATGTATGGTTGATATTGGTTTTTGAGCGGTTCGGGATTGATTTCGAAGAATTATTCTCATTTTAGAAGCTTTAAGTTGGAAGAGTTGGCTAAGTTTGACTTTTTGCATATTGGATCTCGGATCAGAGTTTTAACAGTTCTATTAGGTTGGAATGGTAGTTTTGGACTTAGCCGTATGCACAGAATTGGATTCGGAGGTTCGTAGGTTGATCTGGAACTTTTTGTCGAAAGTTGGCAATTTGAAGGTTTAAAATTATTCTAAGTTTAACCATGGATTGACTTTATGGATAGCGAGTTTGAATTTTGTCTTCAAGACTTGGAATAAGTATGTTGTTTTCATTTGGAACTTGTCTGCAAAATTTGATGCCATTCCGAGTTGGTTTGATAGGAATCGAATGCTTGCTTGTGTTTCTAGCAATTCATGCGTTCATTGTGAAATTTCATGTGTTTTGATATTTGATTCATAGTTTGGGATGTTATTTTGGTGTTTTGATCATGCGAGCGAGTTCGTATGATATTATTGGACTTGTGTGGATGTTTGGTGTGGAGCNTTTATGGATAGCGAGTTTGAATTTTGTCTTCAAGACTTGGAATAAGTATGTTGTTTTCATTTGGAACTTGTCTGCAAAATTTGATGCCATTCCGAGTTGGTTTGATAGGAATCGAATGCTTGCTTGTGTTTCTAGCAATTCATGCGTTCATTGTGAAATTTCATGTGTTTTGATATTTGATTCATAGTTTGGGATGTTATTTTGGTGT